>VZTO01006798.1:0-14806 GCA_013400615.1 Syrrhaptes paradoxus
CCCCCCAAAGCCTTGTCAAATGTTGTGGTATCTATCCCCGTGACCCCCAGCAGGCAAGGGTGGCAGGGAAGGATGCTGCTTGTCCTTGCAGCAGCCCTGAAAGGTAGAGACTGCAGGAGAATCTGAATCATCAGTCTTGTCATGAAGAAAAATTAAAAATTTAAAAAAAAAAGAGAAAAGGGGTTTCTAGCCTTTTTGAGAAGAAAGCTTGAAAAACTCAAACACCAACAGCTCAACCAGCAGAGAGACATGTAAAGGACCCACTATTTATTCTTTTATCCGAGGTGGTACGCTACACACTCAAAGACCAAACAGTTTCCTGACATAAGTTGGGACTGATCTCTTTTCTCCCTGTCATCTCTTGGCCTCCCCAAAATCCAGCAGACTCCATATGGATGCACTTCTGGATGCTGGTGGTTTCTTTTCAGATGCACTAGAGAGGGGCTAGGAATTTCCGAGGCTCTGACACTTAGCCCAAATACCATACACTTTTTTTTTTAAATAAGTTGTGCAAGTGGCAAAAACCACAGGGCTCATTATTCTGCACAGAAATCCTCCTGTTACCCAGACAAATTCAAAAATAAATAGTTGCAATTAAATGTGTTGCTACATTATTTATGTAGATGCATTCAATTTGCAGAAAGCTGCTATAAAATATTCCCCTTCAACACAAGGAAAATTTATTGCGCTCTTATTATATTCTTTCTCCTCTCCACTCAAATGTATGCTGCTCCCCACCTATTTTTTTCCCCCTCTTGTGTTACTTAACACATTTTCCAGCCACTGCTTCTGCTACTTTTGTCTTGAAAGAGCAAGAGATGCAATCCAAATCCAAATGTTTCTTTCTTGATGATCTGTGAATGAGGCTGCTGAATGATTGTTAGCCAGATAATTCCAGTATTTCCCTTGCCATTGAGGACCTCTCCTTGTCTGCATTTTGCTCTTACAGCTGCCGGGTAAATGATATGCACCAAAGCTGCCCAAGGCTTCCGAGTGCATATTAATTCTGCCAGGAACTCCAGACACTCTGAAGAATTGCTAATTTAACAACAGACTGTGAAATTATTTTTTCTTTCTTTATTAATTGCTGTGCTATTTGAAAGTGACTTCACTGCCCCGACCGTCTTTCGACGTGAAGAACAGGGGGCATTTCATCCTGCCAGGAAATAATTGAAAGCTTTCTCCCCAACAGTCCCTATATTCATAACCAAATATAAATATGTGAAACAAGTGCTAATAAAAACAGGTTAGCTTGCTGCAGGTGTTCCCCTGTCAATGTATCCAGGTGATACCGGTAAAATCTGACAGGGAAGCACAGGGATGTATTTCGCTTGTGCCTTGACATTTTGATTCTGTTTGTTAGGGTGTATGTGCAGGGATCTGGCTTTTTCTCCAAGACCTCTCGAGCTGTCAGTCTGTGCAAACAGGATTTGACAAGATGTCCGTTTAGCAGGATGGGAGGGCAAAGAAAAAAAAAAAAAGAAAAAGTAGAGAGCTGGAAAGACCAGGTATCTGGTTCAAGCTGCACTGCAGGGCAAAAATGGATGCTCTTCACATATCGAGCAACCTGGGGGAAAAAAAAAAAAGCAGCTTGATATGCAGGATCTGAGGCAGTTTGCATCCTTTAATCAATAGCTCCTTCAAGAAAGGTGACCAAGAATAATATAAATAGAAGGCAGAGGAGAACAAGGACAAAAGGCCAGCATCGGAGAAGGCATCAGCATCACTGTATGCTCATCCACTGGAGGATTTTTGGCTTGTCTTATTTCTTTTTTTTAAAAAGAGGGGGAAAAAAGCAGGCTCCCTTGCTCCTGAGAAATGAGATTTAAGAAGAAATCCAAATAGGAAGTTCTGCTTTCCAAGGCTCCCCTTTTCCAGCCTGAGGTAAGGAGGAGGCAATGAAGCTGTCTCTTCCAGGGATAATGTAGAGATGCTCTGCTTATGAGCCCCAGATTTAGTAACTTTCCACTTGTCTCCCCCTGCAAAAAACTTTGGACCAGAAGCATTTAGTTGTGCTGCAATGAAATACATTAAGAATGAGCTATAAAGATGAAACACCAGAAAATATAGCATTTAAACAAGACAGTAACCAGAGTTCAGAGCTTTATGGTAACTGGCTGGTGAATGAAGGTAACAAAGGGATTCTGATCATCTCACTGATTCCTGCCTCTTCGCAAGAGTATCTTCAAGAGCGGTTTAAAAACAAAAGCAAATGTATAACTTGAGTTAAAATCCAGAATAAAGGTGTTAAGTAGTGGGGTTTTAACCAGACCTTACTTTTCAGCACACAAAGGACCTCCACATTGCATCAGCCCCACCAGTTCTGCCCACCACCAGCACAATTGGGCAGGGGCTCGCCTCTACCTCCCCGGGATGCACGCCACCGGCTCACCACATCTGCAGAGAGGCAGCTGCTTCCTGCCCCTTCCCTTCCAAGCCACACAGCCCAAAACGCAGCATTCATGGTCCAGAACACGAGGGACACAACTCATCTCGCAGCCAGCTCACCCAGGGCTGCTCAGGTGCCATCAAAACGCAGGGATGGACAGGAGAGCCGGCCCTTCCCTGCCTACAGGAGGGTGTGTACCATCACACATGTAGACCAAGCAACCCACGGCTCCATCTGGAAGTGCTACCAAGCCACAAGCCCAAGAGCTGGACCACACAGCACCGAAACCACCAAACCCAGTCCCAGCCAGCAGGCAGGGTGGTGAATGACTTGCCATCCCCCCCAAAAAAAGGAAGAAGTCTGGGTCAAAAACTATCCAAGACGGATGTCCCCAATCAGTTGTGCACGTTCACAGCATTCCTGGACATCACCTCTGGATACAGCGACAAAAGGAGACCTCAGCCAAGCAGAGCCAGTCGAGTCCTCCTTCCCTCAACTGCTACACCAAGGAGGCAGAAAATATGTATTGCTGAAGCCGTAAAGTGCTTACAATTCCTGCCCCAAACCCAGTAATCTCCACTGATGTAGGTAAATTGCTGACCTCTCTACCACCGCTATTCACGATGCTAGAAAACCTTGAGTTTTCTCTGCAGCTTAATAAAACCTGTGGGGAACCAGCGCAAGGCTTTCATTCCTTATAGCCAGCCTTTAATGTTGAAGCCTGGATTTCCTGGAGGGAAACTGAATAGTTTAGAATAATTAGTGATTTACATATAGAGTTGTCAAAGATAGACAGTATTACGTTACCAGGATGAAGGGTTCCACCTTCTCGGTTGCTCCTTTTGATTTTATTTTATTTAAAAACTCTGTATTTTAATTCCGCTTCCATTCTGCTCTTGCTAGTAAAGTGGCCTAAAGCAGACAGCAAGAAGAGAGCACTAAATCGAAGGCTTAAATCACTTCTTCCTCCATTCCCTGGCAGATTTAAAGAGCAACCTGGCACTTACGCTTTCAAATAATATACTGTTGGACCTGACACAGCAGAGAAACTCTGCTTCAAATCACACAATAGTCCAGGTGACCGCACAATTACAATTAACCTCCTGCCCGCTGTGCCTAATGACAAACGATCATGGGAATGATAGGCTCAGGAAAGGACCTAGGCATCAAAAAAGAAAATCATTTCTGATTCTTACATATTTAAAAAGCCATATTCCTTGTGGAAAAAGCCAAGGGACACTAATTTTAGTTTTGCATCCAAAAGAAATTAATAACCCTTGCTAAAATACATGCAGGCGTAAGCACATGCTGTCAGCCTCCCAGCAGCAAGAGGGATGCATGGAAATCTCCTGCCGCCACAGCGCCTTAATCGGAAAAGCACTAATATCCTGCACCGCTATAAATCTCAGCCCAGACCAGAGAACGTGAATTTTGTCCGTGCTGGATAAAGAAGGTAATATAACCTCAAAATGGCATGCAGTATTCTTTTGCACACTTACTGGGCCCATGCGGTTCCCAACACAAGGTCGCTGACTGGGGAGGTATCCTATGGTGTCCCAGTGGTTCCTGTGAGGTTTCCACTTTACGTCCCTCATCTCCTAACTCACCCTGCGAGCATCCTCCCCTCTCTGCTCCCACAGCACCTCCAGGAGCAAGCAGAGCTGTTTTCCAGCTGCTCGCTTTGGGGAACAGTGAAGCACAGAGACCATCCCATCCCAGGAGGGGCAGAGGGCACCCCTTCCTCTTCCAATACTCAGCCTTAATGAGGGACAAGTTTGTCCCCAAGTGCTCTCCCAGGCCCCACCAGATCTGCTGGCAGAGCAGCTCCAGTGATCTCCCTCTCCCCTGCTTCGGCGAAGGAGGCTCATTAGTTTAAATAATGTGCTAAGGTTTTTGCTAATTCAGGCACTCTAATTAGCATCCAGACCTGTAGGGACAGAAACCCCCAGCCGAGGAGCAGCAGGGCACGTGTGTGTGTGTGTCTATTTACATGTTCAGGATCAATCCTATCCCCCACTCTTCCCAACTCCAGCATTTTCCAGCACAGATCCATCTCCCGAGAATAACAGAGGCACTACCATGGACATATCAATCCGCACGTCACCACTTGTTCCTGGAAGCAGCAAATTACTCCCAGGCACTGCCAAGACCTTTTTTAACACAAAGCCAACCCTTACCTCCTTCTGGCTCCCGAGCAGAAGGACACAGGTCCATCAGACGCACGCGGCCACGCTCCCACCCAAGGCGAAGGGGCAGGAGCAGCATTACTTTTTGGCAGGCTCCTCCCGCAGAGTGTCACGGCACACATTTACCAAGTCGCACGCTAAGGTATTTTATAGCAGTTTATCACAGACGTAACACCATTAGGAGATGAGCCTGATAACGTAGAACATTTATAAATAAGGGTTTCTACATGTATCTATAACACCTGCTTCAGCCTGCCTTTAGACATACGGAGTCTTGTCATACACAAGAAATAAATACAAATCTACCACATTCCAGCAATTTAGTCTGGCGGCTGATTACAGAAACATTGCTTCATGAATTCTAAGCCATGACATTTCTACTAATCTTACCATTTCAACAGCAGGAGAAGGAATGGGTTTCCTATCTCCATGCTTATCATTTTCAAGCCGAGTATATTATCTGCTAGTCTCTGGATCTACCCGATAGCTCTGGAAAGAAATCAAAATATACCGCCACGGTCTATGAAACTTATGTGTGACTTACTCCGAGAGCTGTATGTCATTCTGAAGACGAACAAATGTACAAACTAGCTCTCATCTTTTTCTAAAGTATGTCAAATAAATAAATAACCAGATCGCTATCTGTTATTTCCCTTCAATGAGATTGCTGCTTAAAAGGTAATAAATGACATTTTTGCTGTGGCAGAAGGCTATGCATTAAACTTCTCATATTGCCTTGCAGGGATCAAATACAGTCTGTTTGCTGCCGGCTTTCTTCAGCCTGCTCCTCTGCAAAGCCCCCCCAGTGTAACCAGTACCACCTCCCTGCACGGCAGTTTGCCCCCAAGACCTTACCGTGCACCCCTGGCAACATCTCACCTCTAATCCCCACCCCAATGATGCTTTAATACCTAAAATGAATAGCCACAAATCCCTGCTGCAGTGTCCAAGTTACAGGTTTCATTCTGTGTTAGCTCTGGGTTTCTCACGGCTCAGCTCCCCACGCAGTGTGCGCTGTTGTGTGCAATATGTTGTCAGCTCCAGTCTTACCTGGGGCTGCTCTCCCACCACCGAGCATCAGATGTGACGGCTTGCACACCCCTGGGAACCAACCCCTTGAGGTCTATAGAGGGGCGCAAAGCAGAGTGCTGGCCACAAACCAAAATCCTGGGTGTCATCACAAATACGTGTCAGTCAACGCACCTTCCCCCACGTAAGTTTATTTAAGTTATATAAAATAATTTATCTTTTCAATATTGCTTCATTAGGACACCTCCATACCAACATGGGGACATCACAGAGGGGAAAGCAGAGGTCTCCTAAACCCTCCTTAGATGAAAGGGACAGATTTTGGTCTGCTTTCATTGCCTCTTTGTAGCGCTCATATTTTTGTTTGCTGAAGGTCTCACCTGTGGACAGACCTGGTGGATAACTGACCTGTTCACTCATAAGATCTTCCAAACCCTATCCTGTAACAGTGCTGTGGATTCACAAGAGCACAGTGAAGAGTCATGGTCTGACGGAGGAAACAGACCCCTGTTTGCACGTACAGGGCTAGCAAAGCTACCAACCACACCATGTTTTGGTGCCAAAATAGATAATTGCGTAATTACTGACCAGTGTTCTTACCTTGAACATTTGGTTTAGGAGTGTATTTTTGAAGTGAGCCTCTGAGTTATCCCAACTTACCATGCCTCAGCTCACGGTACCAACTCTGCAAAATGGCTTTGGGGGGATGAAACTCAACCCGAAGATGTGCCCCGGGAGTGCCACTACCACGCTCAAGCGGTTAACTAAAGTTCTGTAATACACACCCGCAGCAGCCTTTACGCTATAATATATTCGATTCAACCCATCTTTGGAATTTGCTTTCCCAGTAGCTGTCATGCTCCAACACTTGTCCCTTGTCTCAGATAACCAAATATTACCCCGATGCTCGCAGCCCAACCTAGAAATTCCCTACACAAACGGTGGGGAATTCTGCTTGCGCTCAGCTAGCCACCCATAGAGATGGTGGCACCCCACAAATAACCCACCCCACTCAACTCATTTCCTAACCACTTCTTCAGGGAAAAGAAAAAAAAAAAAAGTATCATGCTTTTCAACATGGAATAAAAGGATGGGCACATTTTGGTGCCACAGCAAAGCAGAAATGATGCTGCCCACACAACCCAGGGTTTGGAAATAATGTATTTATAGAAGTACATTAAGACCAATTTAGAAAAGGTTGATTAGATAAAGTAATGCTCATTCAGGCAAGCCTAAACAATTTTCTTATTTCATTGAATCAGCAATAATGTACTCCTGCAAATGCAATAAATATATATCCAATCACCTCCTCCTTCAGTGACTTCTCCCCTTGTTCTTTTTGGCTGGCAGCATTTGGTTTGAGTTGTTTTCAGAAAAGAAAAAAAAAAAAACCTGAACAGTAACTCATTTATAAAACCTTCTCTCTTCCTGGTAATTTTATTTTGTCTCTGTAGCATAAGGCAATCTAGCAGAAGCAAACATTGTTTACTTGTTAATACCAAGCCAGGACTCTTACACAGAGTCGATGAGACCACGGAGGAAAACTATTGTTTTCTTTGTTATTCTGCTGGAAGACCTGCAGTAATATGTCAGACACTGGTAGAGCCTACTGGGGAAAATACAAATAGTTCCTCTCTTTTCATCCATATGCATGGGAAACTGGGCAGGTCTACATGCCCGGGAAGATTTCGTGCTGTTGCTCCAGCCAGCTCTTCTCACACCATAACACCTGCTCAAAAAAAATATAATTCACTGCAATTTGTAATTCAGAAACCAAGTATTTGTAAAGTCTTGACTGCTTGATTGTGTTACTATATCACCCAGTTATTCACAAGGTGCATCACGAGACACGTAGCAAGAGCTGCAGAACAGGTTTCTGCACCTGCAGTCCCCAGCAATGCCCCAGTCCCTGCTTCCCCCAGCCCCTGGGGGAGCCCCAAAGCAGGATCTGACCCACCGGCAGTGAGGGACCACCAGCAAGCGAGGGGACTAGCAAGTCAAACACATACAAAATCTGTGGTTTTGCTATGCAGTGACAACATTTGTTATCAGGACACCAGGTGCTTGCAAATGGGTTTCAGAGCAGAGTGATTACTTTTGATCCCAGAGCGCCTTCAGCTCAGCCCCTGCCACGCACGGATCTGGATGACAGCCTCCCTCCCCGCCTCCCCCTCCTGTTTTCACCCTCTCCATTATCCTCCTCTAGCTTCACAAGCAATTAATATTTCTTAAGAGTAACTGGGGGGAGGAAATTGTATTTGTCATCTCGTTCACATGCAAGCATTTGCTGCTGAGGTGCAAGTGTAGGTAAATGTTGCTGCAACGATTTCATGAAAGATAAATATGGGGGAATTTCTGCTCCTGGCCAGAAATTTCTCAGCTGTGGCTGTGCCCAAGCTGAATTCCCAAGCACCCGCTCCATATAAAGCCTCCACCAACCACCACCACAGAGGATTGATTCATAAAACATACCCTTTACAAAGGGATATTTTTCATCCCATGCTACATAAGCAAATTTAATGAAGGACACTGCTTAAGCAGGTATTTATTTTTTTCCATAACCAAGTCCAGCGTACTCCTCTGGATCACTTTGGACACAGCAAGGGATGCTGCTGAGCTGCTTCCAGCGCTTGCTCTGGCTAGGTGTGTCCTCTACAAGGCACCAATGTGACAAATACCGAGCACTCTTCATTGACATTCACTGACTCTAACAGCAAGGTGTTGGGTAAACTTTCCAAGGCAGGATTGGGTTTGTCCAGCCCCATCTTTCCTGATGTGGCAACCTAAGCCCACATCACTCCCAGTACCACCAACTGCTTTGAGAAGTCCCACACTTAGGGGCAAGAAATGAGTGTGGGATTTCTGTTTAATTTGTGTTCTAAACTCCAGCGCCCAGCCACTCCCAGGGATTTAATNTGAGCACTCTTCATAGACATCCACTTACTCTTCACTTTCAAAAGTCCTCCATGTCCAGCCCAGTCTTTCCTGATGTGGCAACCTAAGCCACCCACTCCCAGTACCACCGACTGCTTTGAGAAGTCCCACACTTAGGCAAGAAATGAGTGTGGGATTTCTGTTTAATTTGTGTTCTAAACTCCAGCGCCCAGCCACTCCCAGGGATTTAATCAGCCCTCCCAGAAAACCAGGAGGGACTGAAGCTTCACCATGAGCTTCAATGGGCTAGAGGGTTTATTCCACACCTTTCACTTATGCACAGGTTTAGAACCCTAAGTTTAGGAAATCTTGTCTCTAAGATTTCCTAAGTCTTGGAAATCTCACTCTAAAAATTTGGAGCAACCAACAAGGAAACCAAAATCAGCCAGACTCGCCCAGCTACATGCCAATGCCCACAGCTGGGTGGTTATTTGTAAGGAGTCAGCATGAAAGCCCAGATTTGCTGGTTTAGGACTTGCACTATAATTTTGCTTAGCCTAGGACTAATGCTGCTCAAAAGTGAACTGAAAACAAATTTTTACATTCTTTGCATTACAGACACCACCTGAAGCAAGCACAGCTCATCTAGAGAGGGGTATGGACACAGTAGCAACACCCCACTTGCCACATCTCAGTAGCCAGGGGCCTGTGGAAGCATCTGCTCTTGGTCTTGTCCAGCAAAGCAGGGAAGCAAATAAAAAGAGAGATTCAGTCAGGAAAGGCTTAGCTGATCTTTCAGCTCCAGCCCCAAGAACACATCCAGATCTTTCCAGAGAGAAATATTTCCTTCACCCAGTTGCGCCATTTTTTCTGGAGCATCCCTGGTGAGCTTTGCACCACTATGTGCCCTTCACATCCCTACAAGTAGAGCCTTTCCCTGGTGTTTGCCCCTGTAGCATCATCCCATCCTGAGCAGCACTGCCCACCATCACCTCCCTCGATGTGACCAGGGGACAAGTCAGCTTCGGTACCGTCTCACAGGCAAAGAGTGACTGCAGAAAACAAGCAAGACATCCGTAATGAAAGAGAATGTAAGTCATGATGGAAAGGTGTGGGGCATTTGCTGGAGGGGGCAAAAAAGTTTGCATGGATAAAACTGGGGAATGAAAATTGAGAAGAGAAGAAATGCAGAGGCAGGAGCTTGCTGATGCCAGCTAACAGCAATGCTGCTTTCCCTGGAGCTGTACTGACCTTGCCAGAGAAATTAACACATTTCTGCTTCCTACCTTTTTTTTTTTCTCCTGCTTTTGAAGGATTTGATGACAATAACAACCCCAAAATACCTTGCAGCGCTCGTTCACACATGCACACACCGATTAAGGCTAACACAACACACTTCCCATTACAGCGAAGGTGCGGGCGCACCTGCTCCGCGTCCCTCCAGGCTGGCAATCGCCCTGGCGTAACCCCTCCTGCAGCCAGCACAGCGAGTCATTTATCACCATCAGCCGCCTTCCTTCACTTCCCTCGCTGAGTGACAGCCATCAAAAGTCTCATTATTGGCCTGTTACTAGGCGGCAAGGCAATCACATCACCTAACAAGGTCTTAAAGAGGAGAGAAACTTCCTAAATCCCATTACTGGAAGGCCCTTCCTTCCCCGAGATTAGGATTTGCCTGTGTTTGTGCCCCCGGTGTTAAAATGCTTTTCTGACCCCTTTTAATAACTTTCAACCTTGCTTCTAGGTGACCAAAGCAGCAGAGCCTTCCTGGAGATGCACAGATTTGCTTTCTGGAGTTTAAAGCCACCAACAGCTGGATTTGCTGGATGTTCTCAAGGCAAAGCCACCCACCTGAGGAACAGGTGAAGCCTCCCAGGTGAAGGCAAGTCATGCAGGGATTTATCCCTGTTGACCGGGACACATCCTAGGAGTGTATAGCTACCTTCACATCGTACCAAAAGTTGTTAGACTTCTACTAAGCAGTTACTAGAACCCACGAGTTTACATTGCCAACAGGAGCAATGGGTGCAGGGAGAGCTCGGACACATTCCAGTTACTCATCATCTGGATTCCTTTACAGCAAAGTACTGAGACTCACCTATAATTATGGTTGCTCAAAACTTTTCATTGCAAACTATTTTTTTTCTAAATGATCTTTCCTCTAAGAACCGCTGGATAATTTATGCATTTAAATAATTTCCACTGATTGTCCAAAACCCAGATACTTTCACTCCACAAAAGGTTATCTTAGTTAAAGTTCGAAGAATTTTTAAAGTTTTTCTTTTCATTCAGAACCATTCACAGAAAACCCTTGGTAGCTGCTCTGACAACATCCACAGCCATGAGCTTTGCTGATGACTCTATATACCCTCAAAACATGCAGCTGTATTCTTCCCATACAGCACCACGGCTGCTCATTTCGGTTAATTTACAGCAGCATCTGGGGCCCCCCCGGTCAAAATCCCCTGGGGAGCAGATCAGAAGGGAGAGCTGACCAATGACCGAAACAAAGCCAAACCATAAGAAGAGCTTACACAGCATAAATTAACCCTTTTAATCACAAACAACGCAGCATCCTCCAACTGGACAAACTGCAAAGACACCAGGGCAAATCAATGATCCATTATTTTTGTGCGAGTCTGCTAACGTCTACCCATTAAATTCCCTCCCTCCACTAGCCAAGTCGCACTCGGTGGATTTCCCTTCCTTAGTCCGGGCAAGCTTCTTGCCCCCAGGTCTGAAGGCTGGTCTCCTCCAGACACAGCCCCAACCCCACACCATCACTGCGGGGCACCGCGGCACAATACTTGTTAATCAGCCAAGTAAGCGTGTATAGAGCATCTCCTTGCCTAGTTACAAAAGATTATTCATGGTTCATCTCTTAAATGTATATTGGAAAGCTTCTTATCTACGTACACACATGCACATACCTAAACACATTCACAATCCCAACGTGGGATTGTTTTTTTGTTTGGTTTTTGGTTGTGTGGTTTGTTTGCTGTTTATTTTATTTTTTTTTTAACATTCCTTTGCCTAGTTCCTCCATCCACTTGAGTAATTTAGAAGAAAAGAACAGGCAGTGCTCCTGCTGCCATGGGAAGAGGATGCTTCCCAGAGAAAAATTTTGAGGAATAATATTTGAGTACCAGGTCTTGAGCTAAAAGGCAGTGGTGCAAACTTGAAAGAAGCCATCATACTATTTTTCTAGAAATAGATTACAGTCTGCCCCTTAAAATACCTTTATTTTTAGCATGCTGAAAGTTCAGGTTTTGCCAATTAGTTCCTTTTTTTTTTAAAAAAAATCAAACTGCATCTCAAGTACAGACTGTTTCTAGAGGAGTCAGTTCTTATTACCAGTGGACTTCTTAATTAGCGTTCACCCTGTCTTCTTCTGTTGCTATATTGAATTTGAGTGCATACGGCTTAATAGACACACCAGATGCTGCTTCCCTAGGTGGTTTAGGAGCTAATGCTTCATCATTCAAGGTTTTTTAAAAAAAAGAGAGACTCATTATTTAGTGGATTAGCCACCTGTTCAGAAGAGAAGACAACCTGGAACTAACTTGCCTGGCTGTAAACCAAAATCTTAGAAGGGGCTCTGCTTAATGCAAAATGAAACCCAAGCACCAGGTTGTGATGAAAGCAGTTTGTCTTTTACCAGATTTTCAACTAATCCGAGGAAATTCACAGGCAGCTGTCCTTGTTATGGACAACCTGCATACCTCCATCCATCTGAGTCAGGCAAAGGAGGACTGACACTTCAGGACAGACAGATCACCCCCAAAAAGCACCCCTTGCAGACCCAGGAATTCCTCCTTTGCTCTGTGCATCCAACAAGATGCCTAGAGCACAGCAGCTCGATGTTCCCTTTCAGCAGCTCTGAGGAACACATTCAGGGCACACGCCGCACATTTAGCCCTTGCAGAAGCAAGCCCAGATCATCATCCCAGCGATGCCAGGCTTTCCTGGGGGAGGAGGGCTGCACAAATTCACCGCTTCCAACACACAGCTGCTACGGGATGCAGCAGAAGGTAAAAGCAAGAAGCAGGCAGCCTGGGCTCCTTCCTTTTTTCAAAGCCTCTGTTAGAGTAACAAAAGCAAAATGATATCTCACAGAAACAGCATCATTTCTCCCCACCCTTCTCCAGCCCAGGAAAGGACCAAACCCAAAGCACTGTGCCTTCTCCCAGGGCTGCCCCACGAGCCTCCTCTTGCTCCAGCCACTTGCTCCCCATTTCACCCTCCCTTAGGGGCTGAAAGGCGGACAGAAATATAAAAACACAAGTTAACACACATTAGCCTTTAACAGCTGCCTGTGCCACCCACAGAGATACCAGCAGTGACATCTCAGACTCCGGCAGGTGACAGATTGAATCACTCAGTATGGTGATAGCCATCCCCAATTCTCCTCCCTCCCGATCCAAAAAGGTTAGACAGAAACGGAAGCCATTCTTGCTTTCTATTACTGATAAACCCAGAAATATCTCCCATGTGTCACTCGAAATATAGGAGGTAACACCTGCTCATTTAGGAGACAGGACAAATATCTCTGGCTGCGAGAAATGCAGTTGATGCGGTAAAGCACGTGTGAATGAAGGGTTAAAATCTATAAAATGTGTTAGAAAGCAGAGTTATATAGGTAAATACATACTGTACATTCTGGGCACCAAAGCTTGAGGGACATGCCAGTGGATGTGGTTTTAAGTACCCATGCAGACAGCATTTTTCAATGGGTTTGGCTTCAGAAAACAACAGCCGCTCAGCATCTTTAGACTGAGCCAGCTCTACATAAATTTCTTGTTTAAGAAGATAAACACGGAGCATCTGACAAATCCACACCCACAATTGCCATAAATTACAACTACAATGCAGCCTGATTGCAAATAGATTCAATTCCCTTGGGAGGAAAAAAAAAACAAAGCAAAAAACACACACCTCCCCAAAAAAACCCCACATCCCAAAAGCCCACCCAGGGCCCAGTGCTTTGCCACATCACAGTCACTGGCAGCAGGATGCTGCTGGTTCCTATGGATCAGAAGCTGCTCAGGCTGCTCCCCTAAGGGAGATGGATTTTTTCA
Source organism: Syrrhaptes paradoxus (assembly GCA_013400615.1). Taxonomy (NCBI): domain Eukaryota; kingdom Metazoa; phylum Chordata; class Aves; order Pterocliformes; family Pteroclidae; genus Syrrhaptes; species Syrrhaptes paradoxus. The sequence goes on from VZTO01006798.1 coordinate 13,557, forward strand.
GTCTCTTCCAGCCTTCCCAGTGCCTCAGCATGCCTGGAAGAGCTGGTGGGGATCAACTGCAAACACACACTGTGGGACTGCTTTATGTTCCCCGTTTCAAGCAGGTAGCACAGCCCTGGGAGCAGAACGGTGTCACTGCACCACTTTTGCATGAAAAACATCTCCTGTTTGGCTTGCCAGCAGTGGCAACACATGGTTCATAATTCCTCCAAAAGAGGGAAGCTGGTGGTACAGGGATCTACAGGAATATCTGATTCAGCATTTCACTTTGCTTTTCTTTCATTTCTCCAGGAGTCCTCCATATGGAGGAAGTCTAGGGCTGGGCTTTGTCTCCACATGAGGTTAAAATAGACCTCAAGCTTATTTGGAGCAGGTGGTAAAGACATGAATAAACTAGTTAATGGGGGGACTTATATGACCTAGTGCTTATAGCAGACAAGGACCAGCACAAGAACTCTGCCTTTCACTCCTCTGATGCTTTCTGAGCTTTTTCTCTAAAAACAAAACAGCAATACTAACTCACGATCTTCAGGCCAGGTCAGACAGCCCAGAGCACTTGCTGCCAGGCTGAGCAGCCCCTGCAGAAGCCTGTGCTGGAGCATCCCTTCGCTCCCACCTACCGAGCGATGGTTTCACCTGCATCAGGCAGCTTGTGGCACAACGTGGTCCAGGACATGGGCTCCTGAGACATCTTCCTGGGCTGTCCTTGAAAGACAAGAGCTCATTACCCTGTGTGAGCATGCCTGGCTCCAGCCTCTCTGGAGAGTGGTAAATGTAAGCTGCTTTAGACTCCTCCTGGTTCTGGAAACACAACACGCTGACATCAACATTAGGCGAGAGAAAAAATTTGTGTAGAAATAGCTTATTGCAGCCCAGCCAGCAACTGACACATTTTGCCTCTGTAGTGCTATCACACAGGAATCTTCACTTTTAAAAGGTGAGAGCTAAAACCAGCCAGGAGAAAAGGACACAGAAAATCTGTAATTCTCTGCTAGAAACAGAGGGGGAAAAAATCCATTATGAAGTCCTCACATCAAAATTACACTGGCCCTAAGGAGTGCAGGGCTTCACACCAGCAAGGACAGATGCTTTTCAACAGCAGGCTGTAAATAAGCTGTTAAATAGGGCCAGGGGTGAGAATCAGGAGCAAAAGGGGATAACTTCCCAAACCTCACTAACACCAGCTGATCAAGAGTCACAGCCTTAACCAAGAGCTGCCTAAAGCTTGATCCCTGCAGCCCCATTTAGGC
>VZTO01006800.1:0-45655 GCA_013400615.1 Syrrhaptes paradoxus
TTCTATGATTCTATGATTTCAAATAATTATCTGTAGTATCAGTGGTAGTTTTAAGCAATGTTATGTGCTGAGGCCTAGATGATGGTTGTAAGGGATTTACAACAAGTTTCTGGCATCAAAATCAAAAAGGACCTCTCAAAAAATTATCCAGACGTTTTAATGGTATTAAAGAAACTTAAAAGTCTAAAAATTACATTCTTCAACCACATAATTAAAAAAAAAAGGTAAAGAAATCTAACTTAGAACTCTGAGTCATGATCGTTAACTTTTTCTTTCAGTCTGAGTTTCACAGCACTTTCAGAAGTGCATTTGTGTTTCCCCCGAAAAACACAGAATCCTAGCTGAGCATATACCCATTCTACACAGTAATTTCCACAGTACTGTCACAAATTATGTGAGGAATACCATTTCATTCTATTGCCCAGCTGGAGCCAAGGGGAGGTAAGCCTATAAAACCGGCATTTCATGTGACTGATGAATCACCAGGATTAGCGCACTTTTTCTGCTCAGTTTCTGGAACACATTTCAGACAAAGATTTTAAAGTTTATGAAGAATGGGTGGTATTTTATAAAGAATGAGAAGCCTTTTCTGTAGATTTTTACGCTGGCTTCCGTGCTTAATAAATCAAAACCCTTAAGAATGAAAAGACCTCCTGGCTGTTTTCATTGAAGGGTGAGGGAACCTAAAGACTAGCGGCACATAGAGAGATCAAGAAGGAAAATGAAAGGGCTGTGAAAGATCCCAAATCTGAAATGAAATGAGCATAAAATGACAGATATGGAATGGAGAACAGCAAAAGAAAGGGGAGTTCACTAACAGAGAAGCAGATGGAACGAGGGATTAAGCACCCCATACCTCAGACTTGCCATGGCTGCTTGGGAGGAGAAACAAGAAGGTATGATGAAGCAGCACCTCTCCAACCCAGCAGCTACAACTTGATTACTAGTGCTCATCTTTGCACAACTCATTGTAGATTTCTTAAGTCCATGGGCACAGTGCAGTAGAGCAAGTCTAAAGCCCAGTGCACTTTTCACTGCCTGTCCTTGTCTACTCCCCATGCTTACAAACACCCAGCCAAGCAGAACATTCAAAAACTGGCATGCCTACTACTTTGCATTGAGTACAGCATTACAGCTATCAATGGTTGCCAGAGAGAAGTCTATTCAGAGCAGAGATGTCAGCACCCAGCAGCATCTCTGGCTGAATACAATGGGAGAGAGATACATGTGCTTTTTCATATGTAAAGAGGAGATGCTTTGTAGTACACAGGAAGAGCACAGAGCAAGAAGTTTCACAGGGTCATTGCCCTTGCTGCACCTGTTGTAGAAATACATTAAAAACCTGAGAATTTTCAGCATTTTTATTTTAGGAATTCTCAGGACCACTGAAATTTACAACAGCATTGCAGAACAAGCCGGGAAAGCAGCAGAAAATATAAAAACTTTGATTTATTAAACTTCTCCATTCTGTGTTGTCATGATCCCAAATTAAGAGAGAAATATTTTAGTTCTGACTGAGGTTTTCTTTGCATCACAGTTCACATCTCTGCAAACAAGGACACAGCAGCTGTGTCTGCAAAACTTAACATTTGCATAGTGGGTATTACCCACTTCTTTTTTGGTTCGGGCATTTTTTGATTTGGGATAAGTAAGTTTCTCACTCTAACAGAGGCTTTGGAAAAGAGAGAGTTCCAAAGGTACTATATCAAAATAATATCTTCCTATATCCCTTTTTTTGCCTTCAACCTGCTCCAAGGCAGGCAAAGCATGAGAATTAGAGTAAGTTACAACAAGTACTGCTTTGCCTGCACCCCTGGACTGCACTACTAGTTGCAGCGTTTGGGGCAAGAGTCTGTCTCACCAATGCATGTTATTCAGTATCACTAGATGCCTTTGCTTCCAATTCATCTCCAGGGTTTCCTATCTTCATCTTTACTACAAAGGCATTCCAGGTACCTGCCCATCATCCCCCTTCTTATTACTAACACTGAAAAGTGCTATGCAAAGCACAAATGCAGACTACTAAGTGATGAAAATCCCTTGATCAGGTTTCACTGTCCTCAAGTTTTTGGGCTCAGCTGCTTACTTACCTACTCACATCACTGTTGCTGTGACAGAACAGTACCATGGCACAACCTCGGGTGCTACAAAGATTTATCTGCAGATAAGTTTAATGACACTGACATCAGTCAACAATTTTCCTGACCACTTGTTTTCTAACAGTGGCAAGACTTTTAAAAAATCTTATTATCTATGACCATAGGTTATCACTGGGACTGGACAATTTAATGTAACCTGAACAAAATCTCCATATGAAAGTTCTTGCTCATTCAATTACATTCCCTGAAAAAGGCACGCATACTTCAATACAGACATCTTATCCTGAGGAAGAAAAGATGCTTAAGCTACCAGCTGTTGCATTTATATTTACTAGCCAGAAAGGTAAACCCATCATCACAGCCAGGAACCAATACTAAAAGTGATAAATATGTAAGCTGAGGCCAAGACAGAAGCCTGATGGGAAACCCAGATCATCTCATCCTGTTATACTAGAGGTCACTGAGAGGTAAAAAGCGTAGTCAGCCCAGAGTAGCCCCTGTATGGTTTCTGGCAGCTTCCTTTCACGTCCTCAGAAGAATCTGAGTGGATTTAAACTATATACTTAAATTTTAAGTTCTAATCATGACTGGAGAACCAAGTTCTATTTCTTAAGCTAGGTAATGCCAAAGGCTTTCTTAGGTAACTGGCTGCTCTGACTCCTCTCATTCTGAGCAGCGAATAAAGGGCAAAACTCTCAAGCAGTGCTGAATCCACTACTTCTGTTTGCTAGCAGCAAACACAGAGAACACAAGCCCTTTTTACAAACATTTGCAGTTATCTTGTAATTTGCCGGAGAACCAGGCAATAATTTTGAATAGCTCTTAAGATCCAGGTTATTTTTATCCAGAGTATATTCAGTGAAATGACTTGGAGTTATTAGGGTGTGATATATTGGGTTATGATTCATGTTGAAAGAAACAAAAGAAGTGATGCTCTCATTGTCAAATGAGTTGTGGAGAGACAATAATGGGATGCAGACAGAGGGAATGGCAGGGTGCAGATACAGGGACTAGCAAGGGAATAACATGATGCAGACCCACTGTAAATGTGTAACTAAGCAGGATTGCTTTACCGAATTAGCAACTTTGTTGACTCGACAAAGAACAAACCACCAAAGGGACGACCAGATAAGGAAACTTCAGCCTCCATCCTAACAACCACCAGAGGAACCTTTTGAAACCCCTACTTCCTTACTAAGGATTACTTATGTGTACTAAAGAGGATAACTCATCACAACAAATAATCAAAACAGGGTTGGGACTTCGCTGAAATAGTTTACATATTGTTAGGAAACTATTGCATATGTATGATTAGAATTGCACGAAACAGAGGGCGCGTCTGTCCCCTCACGCCCAGCACTGCTTGCTTATTCTCCACCTATGAATGAAATAAAAAATTTAACTTTTTTTTTAAAGTTGTGAAAGTGCCTTCATTGATAACAAAATTGGTGACCCTGACGTGATTCTCTATACCTCTACGGGCTGAAGCCGACCTGATGGGAGGGCACCCCACTTTTTTTTAGTGGTCCTGAGGGGATGTGGAAGCTGACAAAGGGGAGAGAATCTATAAGGTGAGGAATAAGCAAGGAATTTGAGCTCCCAGTGAAACTGCAGTTCTTTGACCTGTAATTCTTGTGCACGAAGATCCAGGCGAGAACATCACGCTGTAAGTGTCACTTGGTCGGGTGGTGAGTGAGGTTGGGGAGTGAGTGAGACATAACTTAGTCACGAAGTGAGTGCGGAGTCCTTCTAACCTTGGTTCCATCACCCCGTGAGGGGAACGGCAGGGGAAGGGATGAAGCGAAAGAAGGGATCCTTTTTTTGTGATCAAGGAGTGGTTACTTTTTGATAAAGAAGGGACCTCAGATATAATGGGGCAGGGCTCAAGCAGAAGCAAAGGCCCCAGGTGTAAAGGGAGCAATAAAACACTGCCAGAAATTCCCTGAGACAGCCCCTTAGGGATGGTGTTGGCAAATTGGGAATATATGGAATATATCAAAACAACGAGTAAGGAAATTAAACTGTCAATAGGGCGACAGGCGGGATAGCCAGCAGGGGAATATTCGCTGTCGACAGGGTGACCGCTAGCAACCCTGGAGGTGGGTTGAGTGAATTCGTGGGTTTATTGGCTTATTGTTGCTATTGAACTGGGAGTGTGAGTTCTTAGCCTGGACAACTTGTGTTTTGGTTGTGTGAGTACGTGAGACGTACCTTTGGTACCAAGCAAGTGCAGAGCTCTATCCAGGTTTCCGTCCTTGGGCAACTACGGTGGCTGGACAAAAGCGAAGCGAGTGGTGTGACTTGGGTGTGGCTGAAGTGTGCTGTGAAGCGCTGTGGGAGTGTGAGCGGAAAGTGTTGTGTTTGAACACAATGATCGGCATGTGTTTCAGCCGTGACTACAAGAATTGAAGGGACCCCTCTCCCACAGTGGTTTGGACTCGATCCTTGGGAATTTATAAACTTGGTGAATTATTGGATAGAAAGAGGGTACGAACAGGTGAATTTAGAAGGAATACATAGAACTTCCGCAGGGAGGTTGGCAGCTTTAGATCAGGAGCAACCTGTGATAGAAAAACCTGAATATTTCAGAGAGGGTAAATGGTATAGTTTGTCTTTGTGGGAGTTTTGGAGTGACACCTCACGTGGGTTTTATTATGGTGTGGAGTTTGTGAAAGACGCTGGTACTGCTCTTCTAACAAGAGACAGGGTGTATGCCCCCAGTGTGAGTTAAAACAATATCCTAGCCAAACTGCCTTTGAGCCCAGGATTTTAAAGCTTGTGTGTGGAAAGCCACATTTGAGTGTGTGAAGGAAAATTGGGAAAGGGCTGTGAAAGTTTGTGAAGAAAGTTTTAGTGGAAGCGAGATAAGACGAGAAGGAGGAGAGGAAGGGAACTGGCCAAAGCAAAGAGATTTCTAAAGCTAGCCTGTTGGGCTGTGTTTTAGCACATTGGCAGGAAATAGCAGGGACTGGAGGTGAGGAGAATAAAAGGACCCTTGTGACAGCTGATGTTGTTTTTAAGACGAGAAGGCAAATGTGATGAAGTTTCATCTGTAGATATGTTCTTCTCCCTTCGAAACCACCCTGAATGGCACAGGAATTGTGGAAATAGTGCCCCCTCTGATCTCTTAGTACTAGCTCTTCAAAGAGAGAATAAGGCCAATAAAGGAAAACTCAAGAGGTGTTGTTCCACATGCAGTATCGGACAAAGATGCACAAAGTCAGATAAAGTTCGTCATGCTGTAACCCAAGAGGAAGATTTAATAGACTTATTTAAGCCTTCCCCTAGGAAACAGGAGGAGGACGCAGACTCAGAAGGAATTCCAACCCATTCCCCTCGGAGTACTCCGATTTCATCCTGGACTAGGGGACGTGCACTGCACCTTCCCTGAGGGAGGCAGTGGGGCCGTACGGAGGCACAATTGACCTGGTAGCCTTAGATCGGGGGTGGGGGATGGGGTTCTCTTTGCAGAGAAGATTTCTGTTTGGGTTGCTTGGGTTTGTTTCTGCTTTTAATTTTTCCTCCTCAAGCCCCCCTTCTTCCCCCTGGGCAGGCACGGGCACTTCAGGGCCGCGACTGGGTCGCTGCAGTTACAGGCCACGCGCCCGCTGGGGCTCCCTGTCTCCCGCCCGGGCACGGAGCCGGCAGGGACACCGCCGAGCCCTAAAGTCTCCCCCGGGGCGGCCAAACTTATGGGGGTTGGGGCGTGCTCGCCGTGCTCCCCGGGAACCGCATGGCGTGGAGGGGAGAGGTTGTGAGTGTGTGGGTAAGCGACTGCGTGCGTGCAAGGACACAGATGATCTCGTGTGGCGGGGGGCAAGGGGTTCAGGCCGGGNTTTTAATTTTTCCTCCTCAAGCCCCCCTTCTTCCCCCTGGGCAGGCACGGGCACTTCAGGGCCGCGACTGGGTCGCTGCAGTTACAGGCCACGCGCCCGCTGGGGCTCCCTGTCTCCCGCCCGGGCACGGAGCCGGCAGGGACACCGCCGAGCCCTAAAGTCTCCCCCGGGGCGGCCAAACTTATGGGGGTTGGGGCGTGCTCGCCGTGCTCCCCGGGAACCGCATGGCGTGGAGGGGAGAGGTTGTGAGTGTGTGGGTAAGCGACTGCGTGCGTGCAAGGACACAGATGATCTCGTGTGGCGGGGGGCAAGGGGTTCAGGCCGGGGGCATGGTCAGAGATGTGCGTCTGCACAGGTGATTGAAAACTGAGGAGGACCGGGGGACTCTGCCCTGGTGGATCTGCTGGTTATCATGAAGCTAGGGGAAAAAGATGTGGAATTTTTGATTGATACAGGAGTGACATTCTTGGTTTTAAACAAAGCTTTGATGCTTGTGGAGGATGATCACATTGTGGTGAAAGCGGCAACTGATCACTCTGAAAGGGCATATTTTTGCAAACCATTAAAGTATAAGCTTGGGAAGCAATGAGGGATTCATAAGTTTCTATATATGCCCAACTCTCCAAAGGCACTTTTGGGTAGAGACTTATTGGAACAATTACAGGCAACCATTACATTTAAAAATACGGAATTTACTCTGGTGGTAAATGATCAACAGTATGTAGAAGTGTTGAGTCGAATATTAACAACCACTGAAACTGAAGAAGAAATTGAGGAAGAAATAGCAAATCAAGTGTTTCCTGGGGTATGGGCTTCCAATGTATCAGGGAGGGTGAAAAATGCACCTCCCATATTAATTAAACTTAAGGAAGGGAAGCAGCCAGTTAGAGTTAAGTAGTACCCATTGAGAAAGGAAGATAGAGAAGGAAGTAGCCCAGTGATTGAGAACTTTTCTGCAATTAGGATTGTTAGAAGAGTGTCAATCTGACTTTAACACTCCCATTTTACCTGTTTGTAAACCTGATGGATCATATCGAGTGGTGCAGGATTTACAAGCCGTCAATAAGATAACTGAGGATCTTTACCCTGTAGTGGCAAACCCATACACTTTGTTAACGTGCTTGACACCTGAGGTAACCTGGTTTACCATTTTAGATTTGCAAGATGCGTTCTTTTGCCTCCCTATCCATGAAGCCAGACAGAAAAGTTTTGCATGGGAACGCCCTAAGACTGGGCGTAAAAGCTCACGTGGGCAGTGTTGCCCCAGGGATTTAAGAACTCTCCCACTTTGGAGAACAACTTGCAAAAGACTTAGAGTCCTGGGAAGCTCCACAGGAAGAAGGAAAGCTGCTGCAGTACCTAGACGACCTCCTGATAGTCACCTGGACAAAGGAGGCATGTGTGGCCTGGACGTTGCAGCCAGAGGACTGACCTATGGGAGCTACTGATCCCGGGAATCTCGGTAACACCCTTGGACCAGGACGATATCAACATCCCTCAACTAGACTTTGTCCTTATTGCAACTGTTCTGTGTATATTTGGGCTAAATGCAACAATTGTAGCGGGTTTATTTGAGCTCCTAACAGGAGGTCAGAACATAGTCTCTCTCAGGCCCTCATATTGTGGTGTTCTTATTGTGGGTACAATACTCCAGTAGAGCATTGTAAGTGGATTAGATATTTTTGCTGTAGAACCCATCGGGAACTGATTAGCATTGATTACAAAGACTGGTTAGAGCAGAACATTTATAGATTCTTACAACATCAACTTCAAAACCAAACCTGGAGCCAGAGATAATTTTAGTACATTATCAGAGGTACCAGCTTAGGGATATGGAGGGCAAGACCAGGTTGGCCTCTGTACCTGCTGCCAAGAAGAGATCATATATCTCGGCTGTTGGAAGCACCCCAATAGGCACGAGAGGCAGAGGCACAAGCCATACTGGACCTCCATTCCTGGGATTATTGTTGTCTTATTGGTCTCTGGTGATAACTGCCAGAAATGCTATCAGATGGTCTCCTGGGGTAGACAAAGGGTGTCACCATTTGTCGCACATACCCACATTAATAAGCAATGCTACAGTTACTCTGGGTTGACTACATGCACTTCTGAAGGCCAGAACTTCTCGGTCGGAGATCTGGGAAAGGAGGGACACATTTAGGACAGAGATGCCTGAGGGGAGAGCAGTGGCTTTGCTTCACTTCGAGAAGGTCATTGGGACCTTTCCAATGGGAGTGGAGTGCTGGACAGATATAAGGAAACCCTGGTATGAAACATAACTAAGACATTAAAAACTCTACAAGAAACCAGTCAGGCTGGGAAACCATTTTAAAAATTTATATCCCGGATTAAAGGCAAAACTTTCCAAACTAGTCCTTCCTGGGTTGGGCCAGAACTTATTTGTGGACCTAACGCAATGGGTAGCAGGAGAATTAAATGCTTCTATGGGTCAGCCACCTGGGCCCAAGACGGTAGTAGGGGATATAGAACCCCTATATACATGCTGAATAGAATAATCAGGTTACAGACAGTAGTTGAAATAGTTACTAATAAAACCGCGCAGGCCCTCAAGATAATATCTACTCAACTATCTCATACTAGAGCTGCAGTATACCAACACTGCTTAGCACTCTACTATTTGTTAGCCTCTGATGGAGATCTATGTGGAAAGTTCAATTCTTCAGAATGCTGCCTGCAAATCGATGATAATGGGGAAGTGGTAATGGATATAGCAAGAGACATAAAGAGAATAGCCCATGTCCCAGTACAAAAATGGAATTCTATATTAGACAGGTCATGGTGGGATAACTTGCTAGGAGGGGCTTGGTGGAAGAAATTGGGGTTGTGGATGCCCCATCCCTGGAGGTGTTCAAGGTCAGGCTGGATGAGGCTTTGAGCAACCTGGTCTAGTGGAGGGTGTCCTTGCCCATGGCAGGGGGGTTGGAACTTGATGATCTTTAAGGTCCTTTCCAACCCAAACCATTCTATGATTCTATGATCAGGCTCTTACACATATGGATCAGAAATCCAGCTGAGGTAGGTCTGCAGGCTTCAGTGAGGAACACCCACTAATTCTACTTCAGTAAACATCTGAAGTTTCACAATCATTTCTGTTTGTATCTCTACTTTGGAGGTTTCTCACATTTCCTCAACACTTTTACTTAACATATGTTTAGAACATGTGAGCTGAGGACAAAACTACCATAGCTTCAAATACCTAGTACTTGTTCTGAACAAAGTACTGTGGCCTGAATGGATAGCATATATTAGAAAAAGTGATTATGGGCTTATGCAGTATAATTGTTATTTTTCTCATACTTAAACCCGCAAATATAACAACTTGGTTTGCAATAGTGCTTCATACATAATAATATTGCAAGAACAGAAATCTGTAAGGTACAGAACAATAAATTACAGCCTCATGGTGGGGATTAGGTGGCATTCTTTCAGGTATATGAACATCTTTTATTGCTAAGTTAATACACATGTATGAGCCAAACAGAATTTTAATGTGCTGCCTAATTATTAGAATAATTGTGTCAGTGAGTTATTCTCAAGTTCATAAAAGTGTATTATTAAACACGAAAATTTGTATCAACTATGTATGTTAAATTTAAGATGTATATCAAAGCAAACAATTTCTACAGTTAAATGTACTCTTTTTTTATTAGATTGCAGCAAAGAATGTTGAGTTTATTACAGATCTGTATTACACAAGGTATCCCCAAAGACTTATTCTGTAGAAATAAAAATATATTGCTATCATTTTTGAGAAGATGATTAGCATGAGGCCCTCACTCTAGCCTACAGTATGAATAAATCTCTTAAACCTGGGCAATCCATTTTTAAGTAAAACACATGATGAAGTATTTATGTGGTGAAAAGAAGTCCCCAAGCAAAATTTGTTTGGGTTCAAAGACTTCCCACACTACCTTTACTATGTATTGTGCTTTCCTTGGCTTCCTAAACCTTTTAACCTATGTCACAATTTAATAATCACTATTTAATAATTATAATAATTCCCTTATTAACTGGATATTTCTTTTTATTCTTCTAAGGCACCCTGTAGTTCAAGACAAGGAAATCTCTTTGTTGATTAGTTATTTAAGACCAGCAACAATAACTATGCTGGAAAAAAAGGTGCTTTGAGAGGATTACACAGAGCTAGTTCTCAACAGCACCAAGCAGAGAGAAGCAAATTACAAACCCAAGTACTTCATTGCATGTAACCAAATTGGCTGGTTGAAATGCTAATTGCCTTTCAGCAAAGCTAAAGGCAGACAGGGGACCCTGTGCTTCAGAGAATGACATGCATTTTTTACCCCACTTCTGCACCATTGTCTTGCTGAGAATTATTCAAAATCTATTCATCTATTCATATTCTTTTGCTAACCTTTAAAAATGTGGGAAATTTCTAAAACTCTGACCACTACCTCAGATCTGCTGGTCTGCCAAACCCTTAACAGATGGCTGAATTAAGGCCATGTTAAATCCTTAATGAAGCAAAGCTTGAAACAATTCCAAGCAGTAACATATTGGACTGGTCCAGGATAAGTGACTGAGGAGAAGGATGTTCCTTTTGCTATCTGAAAATGAGAATCATAACTGTACTCTAAATAATAAATCTATGCTAGATACAAAATTAGACTACCAAACAAAAATCTCTTGGTATATAAAAAGATATTGCTATAATATTCCACAGGAAAATCTGTCTTCAACTTCCTAAAAAATCCACAAACACAAAAGCTGCGATGAACATGAAAAGCATCTTCTCTGTTGTTTAATTTTGCCCAAGAAATTCAGCCTGTTAAATAAGCCTGTTTAAATAACTACAGCTTTATCTTAATAGCAACCTTGTTTTGGGCCTACAAACTATACCACTAAAAGGAATTTAAACAACTTTTAACTAGTTTTATAGGAAATATTCGTGGCCCAGTCTATGAAAAGATGTTTTTCACATTTTAAGCATATTTCAGAACTCCCAGTTTCAAATTCTTTCTGCAAAAATCCACAAGTTCTAATGTACAGAGTAAATTCAGTCTTAAAAATTTTTTAGGGTTTATTGACACTAAGTATTTTCCAGTGACATTACTCACTGAAGCAGTGACTTAGGCAAGTGAAGCTTTACAGAAGTAGTATCATTTGTCATCCAGTAACTTTTTCCAGACTAAAAAAAAGTTACCATGGGTCCACCTGGACTAAGATAAATAGCCTCTAACATTGATTGCTTCTGTCTATCTTTTTTTCTAAGAAACAGTAATATAGCTCCTACTAGACAGACACAGTTCTTGAATTTCTCGAACTACGACAAATGCCTAAAATCAACAGCAACGGTTCTGTAAGCTTCTATTTGATGATGGAGATGTTATATAGCAGCTGAGTCCCAATACACATTCAAAGAAGTATTCAGGTACTATGTATGCTTATTTCTAGTGAATAAAAGTACTACATTCACTGTTATATACAACGACTAGAGATAAATCAGCCAGTCTTGTAGAGCACAATTTCTACAAATCAGTAAAACCAATAAACAGGATTACATACATAAAAATAGTTATGTATTTGATTATGTCTTTAGGAGGTCAAGGCCTAATACTCCCTGAGCAAAGAATTTCAGCATATTCTGTGTATTTTTTCTTGCCTACCTACTTACATTTTTGTATTTCTTAGTGAACAACTAAATTGACCCAATACCAAGAACACATTGGAAGAAGATGGCAAAGAAAGAGAAAAATTGGAGACCGGGGTTATCCAGCAATAATATGAAGCTAAATTGAATCAGATCCATTATCTCAAATAATAGCAAGAGTTGGACAGTTTACTATTTTGATGCTTCCAGAAAGACCTTAGGCTAAAAAACCTTGGATGTAGTTGAGACAAATTTTAATTCTCCATTTCTTCAAAGTGTGATGCCTGTAGGATATACCTTTCCATCAAGTTTTCAATGAAACATTCTAAAATTAAAGTTTGCTAAGCTCATAGACCGTTGTCAAGCACTTTAAAACCAAGATCATTAATAATTACCATACTATAATTCTGAACAACTAATGTAGTTGTGCAAGGATATCAAAGATGATTTGTGGGTCATCAATATTTTTCTCCCAGATTGCCATAAATTGTCTGTACCCCATGACTGAGATCTTTATACCCCTCTGCAGTGGTATTCTTCTTTAGTGCTATACGCTAAAGGTATGTGCTTTCGTAGCTTTTCCAGTAGTTCAGTTTCAGTCATCATATTCATGTGTTAAGTAAAATACGTGTGTAAGCATTTACAGACTTATGCACTGTAATTTTTTTTAATGCAATTCCAAAAGCAAATAAAACCCCCTTGAAAGACAATAAGTTTAAATAACAAAATTCCATGTATATTAGAAGTTTTAATAACAGGTTTACGATTTAGACCTGATTCTGAAATTTTCATTCAAATAAAGCGCACAACAATTTCCAAGGGAACTATAGTACTGTAGGTTTGAATGCATATGGCTCAATCTCATTCACTACTACCAACTCTTTAAAACTCACCCAGTATTATTTTTCTGCCTTAAAAATGCTGACAGCACAAATAAACTGCCCAGCACTAGTTCTCACAAAACCAAATATCATTCTTCCCATTGCTTTCCAAGTGAACAGGACGCAGACCACAACTACAAGCTAATAAGCATGTGCTCCCATTATTGATGTTAATTAGTTCACTCAGATGCAAATTTAGTAAATACCATTGATTTCTTCATGTAAAGCTACTAAAACACAAAAATGTATTAAAAAGCTAGTAAAGCACAAAACTGTATGTTAGAAATCCATAACAACATAAATATTAGTAATAACAACAAGTTAGAAAAAATTGTACACTCTTGAAATATGTTAAATTTTACATTATCTAATATTTGGACATTTCAATTCTAAGCCTAAAACACCACAAACTATTTTATTTCCTCAGGAATATGGTTCTCCTTTCCACATGGAAACACTGAATAGATTTAGGAAGAGAAAGTTTGTTTTAGGCTTAAGGGACAGACAGACTAAATATATCACATTCTACTTTCAGTTATTAAACTGCCCTCATGGTAGATTCCCAAAATGCTTAGTATTTAACTGAAAGACTCATTCTAGAAGATGTGTGCAAACGATTATCAAAAAAACACTTTTGGCGTCTATGTAATGAACAAGCTTTTTTTTAAAATCACACCTTATTTCACATCTGCACTAAAAAGCAATTATAAACTCATTAAAAAATAATGAGTGGCGTTTGGCAAGCAGTTCCGTATACATTTGATCTTAACTTTATCTGGACTAGCCAGAGTGAATTACGCAATGTCTTATACAGAATCAGTACATCAAAGGCAAGAAGCCTGAGAAATATTTCCAACTGCAACCACTCACATGGCATTTTTTAATTACTAACATGTTTAAAACTCATTCCTTATCAGATGATGATTTGAAAAATTCATTCTTAATTTTAACTCACTCTGCTTTACAATACACAATGCATACGCGGTTCCTCCACTTCTTTTCTCTTCACCTGATTTAAACAGTCAAATGATTATTTTGCTCATTCTTGAGAGTTAAAAATTGCCAGCTGGAATACCTCAGTTTCATCCTGATATGATCCCCTGAGAACAGGATTTTCCATTGGAAAGACTATTGTCTCCACCTGCCCTGCTCTGCAGAGTGGAAAGAGGAGCTGCTAGAACAACAGAAACCTTAGCGGACCCTGACGATCCAGCAGCCACTCAGGGTGAGAGACATGCTCGCTGTCTGCCACTGGTTAAACCCTGTCCCTGCTGCAACAGGTGCTGCTGGCAGAACCCTTAAGCTGGACAGTGCACACCTCTCCAGCTGATACAGAATGCTTCCAAAGTAACTCCCACTTCAAACAGAGAGATAATGAACCTACCTAGACCTGGGGACATGGACATCCACGTCTTCTGGACTCAGACAGCCGCCTGCACGCTCTCTGTCACTCACACATTATGCATTCCCCTCTCCTACTCCTCCCTCCGCTCTGCACAGCTCCAGCACTCTCCTCCCTCTCCTGACTCCTGCTGCCTTCCCACGGCTGTGGAGATAAAAGGGGGTGGGATGGAAGTGGATAAATTTTTTTCCAAACCCCAGCAATTGCTCCTGCACTGATGAATTTTGATGGAATCTCTGTTAATACCATTTGTACAGCCTTTAGTGTATTTACAGAACCTGTGAGATACGTACTGGTTTTTAAAAAGTGGAAATGCTATTGCAAACAAATGCAGCAGCAGCACCACAATCCCATGTACCTGAATCCAGTTAGATGCACTAACACCCCCACGCTCCCTGCATCTCTTGTACAAATTTAAGCTATTCTATCAAATTTGTAAAAAGCATCAACTCCATCTCCCAGGAAATCCAACTTTCAATATATCCCTAGCCTACAACACTACACAACCACATATGAGGTCCTTTAATCTTCCTGGATCCTGTCTTTTTTTTTTGGTCTCAAATCCTCAGACTGTTTTCTCAAAACAGGACTCCTAAGTAGCCTGAAAAGGGATGCCTCTGACACAACTCAAAAAAAAAAAAAGCAAAAGCAATCGCAAAAGCAATGTAATAACCAACATGCATCTAACGTGAAACCTGACATGTTCATTTTTTAAAATCCCACATTCCTTATTAGTATTGAATATACAGAATCTATTGTAAATGCCTGTTTTAATATATATTAGCATGTAAGTATTTAAAAATAAATCCAACCATAACTCTAGCCTAATTTTAGATATTAATACCCACAGCTTTATTTCACAGATGGCCCATTTACAGAAAGGGAGGAGGGAAATGTTAAGCACTAAATAGGATTCTGCACTGAAAGAAAGCGGAATGATTTTTACAACCTTTGCCATAGTTTACTGAGGACCCATGCATTTCATATGAGCTTCCTTTGCTTTGCTTTTCATTTATTTGGAGCATATGGAAAATGCAATCACAGGGATAGAAATCACAAAGAGAAAAAGCACTGATACTGCTAAGGCTAATATAATCTTTCCATATAGAAGGAAGGAATACAGCACAGCAGTATTAGGGTCAAAAAAAATGACAGGATCTAGAAGACTGTACTTTCTGATTGCATTAGCCTGGTAACTACATCAATACTGCGTTGAGTTATTATGCTCACAATTTGTGAATAATGTAAACAAACAGGAAAAGGCAAAGAGGATGCTAGACGATGAAAGGTTTGAAAAATTACTTAGTAAAAGACTCAAAGACCTAAAGAACTATTTGCTGATAACAGTAAAAGTGATGCTTCAGAGTAGAAAGCATTCCACCGAACATCAGCCATACAACCTAACCTAGTCACACAGTAAAATGGGATGAAGTACCTCTAAAAGGTGCTTGTTTCTCTCCCCTGACTGCACAGGGAGTCCAAATGACCGGCTTAGACTACCAGCTAACTTTTGGATAATGACATTTGGTTAATGTTAGGTAAAGATGAATCTCTGTATTTACTCTATACAGCTACAAAGAAAATGAATGTTGATAAATAAAAATCTGCAGCATAGCAGATAAAGGCATAAGTGATCTAATATGCAGAACCAAAAGTAGACATTAATAATCAGAATGAACTCCAGTTCTTAAGAGTGAAGGAAACAATCCACTGGAATGACTCATCAAACATTACAATAAAATATCTCTTCTAGAAAGCCATGCTGTGCACCTAAAAGGAATTCAGGATGCATATGATAATCTGTGTTGTATGTCTGATCACTTCTCACAGTAATCCACCCGGGTTTATTAATGGATATATTTTTTGGTCAATACTTTATTATGCATTATTCCCATGCACCACTTCCAGTGTTTCTGTACTGAAAAGAGAGCAAGAAGCAGTCCTTCAAAGGCTGATACTATTGGCTGCTGAATTTTGCATTAGATAGAACCTAATGTAGGAGTATGAGAGATAGGTAGTACGTTTTTCAGTACCACACCATTATTTTCCTATCTCAGCCTTGCAATCTAGATCCCATATTGCTTTTCATCTCTGGATCAACAAGTGGAAAGGATACCTGAGGTATAAAATTATTTTTATCTTTTATTCTATAATGTTACAGCTTACATAAATTACTTCATGTTATCCTTCTGTCATTCAGGTTCTGTGGGAAGTCTGGCTCCCACCAACAGCTATCAAGCTGCTTAGTATCAGATGGGCTGCCTTAATAGTCATCAGTTCTCAATTACAGCAGACCTGAGCACATTAAATGTTGTTAATTACTAAGCCAGAAAACAAAGGAAGAGAGAGGACTCAGACTTAGGCTCACTAATTCACATGGCTGTTATAGAGTCTTTTAACAAAACTACATTCAGATCCAAACTGACTTTAGCTTTTGCTACTCTTCCCACTCAACATGTGGCACTCTAAGTTTTCTCTCAGACCCTGAGGATTTCCCTGATTACTTTTTCTCATTTTTATCATATCATACCCCTCCAGAGACCTGTGGCTTCCCCTTGTTACACATGAGGATGAGACAGAGCTCCCATGGAATTTTGTCAAAGGTGGTCCACAACCAGCTGGAAGGTTGTTGGTGATTGACATGGAACACTCCATATGCACTTTTAACAACTCAGCACGCTACCCACACAGCACTCCCACCCCTTACAAATGTCAGGGATAAACAATCCGGCCTGGTATTGGACCTGCAATAGATCTGGCATTGCACAGAACCATGCCTCCAGGTCAGCCTTAACTTGTATTTCCAATAAAAGCAGTAAATAAGGTGTAATAAGTACATCCCTCAATTCTTTGTTTGTTTGGATTTCCTTTGTTTTGAATTCATTAAAACTCTGCAAATTAAAAATGTCTCTGCTGCAAGTAAACCAATATTGAAAGCCGCAGCAATAGAATCAATGGACAATTGTTTGTTTGTTTGTTCTAAAATCTTGCCTTTTCTCTTTATTGGCATCATCTGAAAGGAAAGACCAGAGAAGAGGGAGTTAGAAGAAGAAACAAATCCCTGAGAAAGAAAGCAGGACTTAAAGAAGCAAGAAAAAAAAATTCCAAACAAAGGGCTCCAGAAGGGTGCATTTACTCTTCTTGTTTACATTCTTGTCTCTACTAAAAAAGGGGTTTTTTTTGTTGTATGAATAAAAAGGCCATTTGGTTTGCAATCACAGGTATTGCAATCTTCATCTACTCATATCAGAGAGCAAAAAGAAATGCTGATATTCACATTTTCTGAATATCCACAAATGCCACTAAAATTGAGATTTGTTTTCACCTGTGGCATCCAAGCTTCAAAATGCTGGGCAAAGCACCTACTTGGATACAAGTAGCAAACAAGGAGATTCTGAGAATTTTGGCATTTTGGTCCTGCACAGATTTCCACATTGCTCTATAATCTTTTCTGGTACTTCAGCTGAAACAGATTGAACTACCCAGGATAGGGAACGCTGTGTATGTGCATAGCTCTTTCATAATCAGCCCTTCATTTAAATATACCAGACAAAAGTTAACTTTACTCTTTTCCTGTTTACTAATGAATCGCTTCCAATATGACACAAAATAGATACATCCATCAGACACTGTTCTGATCAGATCTAGTGTACACGCAGACTACTGAGACTGATCTTGCTCCTTTCTTCACAGAGCAATCAACAAGATACAGGTTATTTTATTGCAGGAAATTCACCTGGTTTTGGTTGTTGAGGGTTTCTTTTGACAAATGGATTTTCTTTGAATGATGGTCCATGGTAGTAAGCATTTGTGCAAGACAGATTATTTTAAAGAACATTATAAGACATGTATAGGCATTATAAGCACTTATATTCTTCCCTGCGCAGCTGTAGTTTGGTATTTTATTCCATATAGATAATTGTTTCCTTGGCTTGACATCAGGGATTCATTCCCTGTGTTCTTTCATCTTACTTCATCTCAATGTGATTCACACTGGGGAGCAGATCTAACTAGCAGTGTTGAAAGAAACAGCAGCCAGAACTACAGAAAATGACTTTGTTAGCATAGCCTTCAGGGAACTATGCTAAAAGTCATGCTTTGAAAGAAGGCAGAACTGACTAAGATCCATACCTCAGAGCCTGACTAGTCTGTATTACAAGGCTTTTGACCACTATCCCACAGCAGCTTATGATCAAGCTTGTGTTGTCTGTTCTTCAAACTGTGACATGAAGTTTCTGATCACTTTCCTGTTGCCATCTAGCTGCACTCTCTGGAGACTCATATCCAGCTACCCCAGTTGTGTCAAAGAAATGCACAATAACCGTCAGATATCACCTGATGCCTCTTCAGTAGTACCAGGCATTGGCAATGCTCTTTTTCCTGAGCTGCGCCACATTCTTCTGGATGGGCTGGGAATGCTTTAATAATAAAATCTTGATTTGATTGCATAGTTTCCTGATGACCAAAGAAACACATGCAAGAAAGAGCACAAAGCAGACAAATACAAACAGTACTAATAACCTGAGAAGATGGAATGACAAAATTTGAGTATTAAGTTTCTGATTCAGTGTTTTATGCCAGACTGGCTGATGTGCAGATGTATGTAGACAAATTCAGGTTTTGATCTTCTATTTTTTCAGAGACATCCAGGATTTAAGAAACTAAAAAATGAGAACTTCCAAGCAGATTGTGTTCTTTTTCGATGGACAAACGTTAATTTGTTTATGCTTCCTGTGACCAGCTTGGCAAAGATTAACCTCTCTATGGTACAGCTCTTTACTTGTATACTGATAAAGCATGCCGATGGTAATATTTAAAAGGAGGTTTTAACTTAAAAAAACCTACGTATTCCTATTATCAGGAAAAACGTAGATGTCCCCTGGCATCTGTTTATGGGAGGTTGCTCTATTTTAACACATATTACAGCAGAAATGCTATTCATATAACCACAACCTTTTTATTAACAAACTTAGCTACATGTTTGATAAGACTTTCACAAAAAATGAGATAACTTCTAGAAAATGTTAATATGTTCAAGTGTAAAAACCCGAACAAATTAATGAGAAAAAATAGCTTCTTTGTTTCAACTTACTGAATCTCAGATTTGGTTTATCAAGATCCAGCATGTAATTTTGACACAATTACTGTCATTTTGTGTCACTATAATGACATAAAAATAATGCCATCTCTTACAATGTTCAGTGGCTCCTTTCAAACCACAGTGGATGCTTACTGGCTTGTAGGTCACACGGAGAAACAGCAAGATGAGAACTTGGCAAGAATTGCTTGCTTGCTCCTCTTGTGCAGTAATTGTTGTTAAATAAAGTTGCACTCTTGTTTTTTCCAATCAGCCGTGTCCAGATCTTCATTTGTGGTATGTCACTGACAATTTAGAGAGCATGCAGCAAATCAGAAGCTTTTTCATAAAACATCCATCAAAACACACAACTTCAGAGCATGTCAAGCACTAGACTGTAAATTCAAAAAGAACACTTACCAAACGTGCATTTTTCTGAAGGTAAAACAATAAAAATATTAAAAACTCCCCAAAATCTCTTGCATCTAGATTGTTCTTAATTTCAAAGTCCTCAAAAACTACTCCAGACTAATAAAGATAAAAGCAAAAGGGTTTCAGCTGCCGCATACAACTTCACTTGCTTTCCCAATTCACAGATAGGTATTTCGTCAACTTCCTTTTGGATGATGAAAAAAACTTATTGGAAACACAAATAACTCACATTTTTCAACTTAAGAGTTGACTCTCTTTTTTTCTGAAATTCTTAAGTGACATGTTGAAGCATTTACCCATTTGTTGCTTACTTTCTCTCCTTGAGATCCAAGAGATATTACTTCAGTAAATGTGAAATGAAGTGCCCACAATAAATGTAAGCTTCCAATGGAGAGCTGTAAGGCCAAAATTTCTGTCTTGGAAGTAACTATCCTCTGTGTTTATGAATTTATTTTCCTTGCTGTTGGGAATCCTGGCATTCGTCTTTCCTGTAAAATTGTCTCTACAACAGGGCACTGGAACATCTTCGCATTCTAATGCTGACATAGTGATCCTGGGGACTATCAAGCATGTAGAAGAAAAAAAACCTAACAGCTGCTAATACAGAGGATAACACTCCCTCTTTTCAGAGCTGGTCTGCAAGGGAAAAAGACACAACTGCTCTTCATATATCCTCTTTCAGTTTAATTTATGTTTTGTCCTGAACAAAATCTACAGCTTTCAGGACTTTCTTCTCTTAATGTAATGCTTGATCTGAAACATTTTTAAGCTAATGAGATAACTGTATGAAATTACTCTATTATTTTTTTAAAATGTGACATCTATAAGTTACGTGTTTATTATTTCCCTCTTCCCTGTGACACCTGAAATTTGAGTACATTAGATGCAAAGAGATGGAAAATCAAACCACATATACTGCAAAGCACCCTAAAACAACTGCACACAAATGTTCTATACATGATTTGTTATTCATTATCTAAGTATTGCAGAAGCCCGCATTGATGCAGTACCATCACTTGATATAAAAATATTCCTAGAAAAACATAACCATGTAACACTGCTATGAAACACACTTTCACATAGCCTTTTAATTTACAGCATTGCAAATCAAAACTGAGAAGTGGTTCAGAGAAGAAATAAAAATGTCCCATGAGAAAGCGATATACGAAGGAGAAAGACTCAAAAGCGTGTTTAGGGTATATGGTATAAATCAGTAAAACCCATATTGTTTAAAATCTGTATAAGATCAGCTAACTCGATCTTTTAAAATTGTTTCCAGTTTATGCCCACCATGTGTGGTGCTTCCCTGTGGTTTGCTATTTTACTTCAATGGCAGAGGGAGGAAACCAACAAAGCTCAGTAACCATACTGCATAGCACAATGTAACCATGGAAGCATTTGTCCTCTTGTCAGAGCCTCTCCAGAACGATTCAGCCATTCATTTCATTGAATCAATATTGAAGCTTTTAAGATTTATTACTTGAGGGTGGAGGAAAACTAATAAAACAAATTCCTTGTTCCTTCCCACTAAATACAGCTTGTCACAGTAGGCATATTAATACCTTGTAAACACTTTACTGATGTTGTGTGGGCTACGTTACTGTCTCTGCTTATGGAGGGATTACTGCTAACATATTTGCATTAATATGCCTGATAGCCATTGAAGGAACTTAAAAGTTTCTGACACATTCTGCGGTCCTATATGGAAGCTGAATCAACTGGAAAGACAAAAGTTGTAAGGAAACAGAGGTGGAGGGAATCTGTTTTAAAATTCATGAAAATGCTCCCATCGAAGAGCTTCTATGTCTACTAGATCATTCTCTTATTTATGTTATAAACAAGACATTTCTAATCATACTTTAAATGCTTTAAAAAGTTGAGTGGGATGATTCATTTTACAAGCACTTTAATATTTCTTAAAACATGCTACAGTTATCTAAAAATGAAAAAGGCAAAACTGAAACCAGCTTGTACAAAGACCAAACATTTCCCAAACTCCACACTGATAAATATTCTAGACTACAGATAGCTGTATGTTTAAAAAATCAACTTTATACTGAAAATCTGAAAGAAAGCATAACATGATGTTTACAATAACAGCCTCATTACTAACACCAGGAGCAGAGAGTATTCAACAGTTTAATTTACACTTGCATGCCATTATAGGTGAAAACTTAAGGCACCTTAAATACACAGTTCAAATATTATCAACACAGCAGGCTGTGAATGACATACCTGCTCATACATAAAAGCTTTTCAAGACTCTGAATCGGATCCTTTATCATGGGACAGTCTCCCTGCTGCTCCCATTCCCTTGTACTATTCCCTCTCCCTTTTGTAAAAGCTGTTCAGCATTCCCCACTATTCCAGCGATGAGGAGCTTAAAACAAAGGATGAAAGTAATGCTAGGACATTCCAGACAACTCCCTTGCTTGCCTATAGGCCTCTCTTCACGTGGGAGGAATAGAACGTGGGAGAGAAGGCTGCACAGTTCAGGGGATCTCTGGGGTGCCATGGGGCCTGTGCAGGGGCACTTTCCCACTCAGTGGAATGACATCAAAGGGTTGTTTGCCAGTAAAAGCTTTTCTCAGTTGTAGCTGCAGGTAGCAATGTACCAATACAAAATACATCTGCAGCAAAAACTTGCGTGCCCATGGGCTTGTAACCAAGGAAGGGTCTGTATCAATGAAGATGCAATGATACCTACAAAGCTGTGCCACCAAGAAGGGTGAGTTACCAGTACCACAGAGGCCAAAGAAAACTTCTGCTACAGCTAATCCCAGTGCTTCAAGAATACAACGCAACATTCTACTCCTTCCTGTGAGTGTAAAAATACCAAAATCCTTACGCTTTTTATTTCCAGGATTAAGAAGAAGAGTTTACTAGAGTGACAAAAAGCCAGTATTCTACAATCAAGAAAAAAAATTGAACAAGCATGTATCTTGGTGCAATAGTATGGTAAAAATTCAATCAGAAAAAAAAAATAGTATACAGGTTACGGAAAAAGGAACTAGAGAGCAGATATTTTAAATTACACTGTATAAATTACAGAAGATTAAAGACATAAGGGAAAACCACTGCATTGTCAAGACAATGACAAGTTAAATAACCATATTTTAAATGTCCATAACAATCAATTCCAAAGATACAAAAGTTTAGACTGTAAATGCAGCCTGACAGCAAACCTAGCCAAAATAAGGTAAAGGCTGATGTGGGATTTCACTTATAAGAGGAAAGACATGAATGGAATATGTATGTGATCTTATACAAATAGTGCAATTTGGTTTAATTCTGAAAGATTATAAATTTGAATGACTGTAATTGTGGTGGTATAACAGATCGCAGAAAAAGCATTCTCCAGCAAGAGATTAGGAACAAAATATAAATATCAACATAAAAAAAATAGTTATATTATGTAGTTCAACAAGTGTTACAAATACATTTGCTGCTCCTCAGCACTCTCTCTCTGTAAACACAAAAATCACAACTGGATGTTTGTGATGTCAACATTAGCAGAAAGGAAATGACAGTATTAGAGTGATATGACTCAGCTGGTAAACTGCCTGCATTACAATAAGTCATGTTAATATTTCTGAATACTTTCAACGCTAAAATATAGGTAATACCTTACAAATTATCTTCTGGATCATTTTCATCTGAAGAAACTCTAGCAGAGAAACAGCTCACTGTAAGTGTCCAATGTGATTCTGTGTCTGACAAGAAAAACAAAGTGTGATCTTCAGATAAACCAACAGTAGATTAGAGACACGTAGTTGGGGTGGGGGAGTAGTTTATCTTTATATGTAGCACTAACGGGATGGATATTTGAAACTGCATAAAGTTCTGGTGTCCACATTTTAAAAACAATGTTGAAACCCACAGAGGATGTAAACAAATAAAATTCCTCAAAACCAAGGCCAGAGAAAGCAGAGAGTAAAAGTTAACAAGTCCCAAATGTTTAATTAATTTAAAAACAAAACAAAACAAAACAAAAAACTTGACTAGGGTGCAAAAAATCCCTCAGAGAAAAAACAAGCTGAGCACTGAAAGGGTTCCTTAATTTACTCAGGGAAAACATATCAAAAAGTAACAGCTTCTTCTAGACTTAAATGCAGATTCACCCAGAAAAAATAGGAAGGAATCTATTATAATATTAAATAAAAAACAACCAAAAACTTCAGTTAGCACACTGCAGAAACTCTTATTCATCAATACAGATATATGAGTAGGAATTCAAAATAAGATAGCAAAATCTGTCTGCATATAATTTAAAATAAAATCTCAAGACTGTGCACTCCACTTTTGGTAGATTTTCTTATTCAGAGGATAAATAAGCCATACAAAATAACATGTAAATCAGAAGCAAATATGCAGTTCTTTGCCAATTTTTGAAAACTAGATATCAATCAACCAATGCACCCTACTGGCTGTGTTGTGGAAGGTACACAGCATATTTCTATTATGAATACATATTAAATAAAATTATTTAAAAAGTAACCAATTCATGCTGAGTAACTAAAGGGAAGTAGCAAATACATGAAATATGAAATCAGGAAATAACAGTTCTCAATCCAAAGATAAATTTTTACTTATTCTCACTAAAACCACAAGAACACTAAATTAAAAAAAAAATAAATTAAATTGTTGGGAAATTTCTAACTAAAAAGAGTTTCTGATAATTTTGAGGATCAAGGTCCAGATTATATACTTATAGATGTATACATGTCAATATTTCCAGGGGAGAACAGACTACTCTGCAAGTGTCTGCAGATTTAGCATTATTTGCTTCCTGCATACTTTTATGGTTCTTAAATTGTTCCTTTTACTGCACCTGACACATCTTGCAGTCAGGCACTGCTTAACAACATCACACTCTGCTTGGACTCCATCGGAGATGCAGATCTACCTCGACATTACTATTTCCCACAATTTTAGTACCTTTCCCAAGTACCAAGCAGAGACAGAAAAAGGCTGTATATTTATTTCTGTGTGAATCTTTTAATGAGTCATAGCTTATCATATCATTCAAGCACTTAAAACATACATTTAAGTATTGGGCACCAGCTATCTAAATGTAAATCTAGCCCTGTGGTCTCAGATCATAGAATGACCTACAGACTTACAAAAACAGTGGTGGCACATGACATGTATGTAATTTCCAGACACAAAGATTTTTCCTTTTCAATTAGAAATTACTAACAAGTTATATCAGGGCTCCAACATCTGTAAAGATCCTTTCTATTAATTCCTTAAGATCTTCTTATGTATATATGAACCTATGTGTATATTTAACCTCCTAGCTCTGATCAAGTCACAATAGGTATAACATGACCAAGAGGAATGTGGTAGAGATCTCTGCAGTTGCTCTCAGAATGCCATGGAGTGATTAACACTGACCCTGTTGTTCATTGAGAATGCACTATTAGGATATGCAAAGTAACTTACACGGGGATGGAGAAAGGCTGTATTCCTATTAGCATTCATGGGAGCTATGCAGCTACAGTCTTGTTCGTCAAGTTTGGAATATACCCTTTTGTTATTGATGGGAAAATGTCACTAGTTACAAATGGTTACACACAGGGGTGTAGCAGAGTCAAAGCAAACTCCAATACTTTCTTTCCCCCTCCACGGCAGAGTGCTGCTTCAGCAGTTCTTTTTTTTGACCTGATGGTACACCTCTTTAGATAAAAGAAATGGTGAAATTCCCTGCCCTGACCTCTTCTGCAGCCTCATCACCCAAAGATTAAAGAAAACCTCCAAAAGGATATGCCATTAATGGTGTATGATGGGACAATCATCCAATACTGCTGCACACATCATGGCATATGAAGTCTGCCTTCAAATTCCTCTCCAGGTCCACCCACAGCTCTGACAGGTCTCATAAAACAGTCTTTCAACAGCATGAATAGGGACTGAGTCATCAGTTTCCCAGCTACAGACAACTACAGTTGCTTCACTTCGGCTACTGAAAGCTTCCTTTAAAAAACAAAACAAAACTGGTTGGTGCTGCAGATATTCTTTGCCAGATGTGGCAAGACACTTCTTAATAGATGGAATTCTCAATCACCAAGTTATAATTACTTTTCATCAACTTGAGAACCCACAAGAAAACATACAGTTTGTGGGAAATTAGTTAAATTTTGTCACGTTCAATATTGCTCTTGCTGGAAATGCAGTTGGCCAAAGATTCAATCTACTTGAATTTTGCCATCCCCAGAAACACATAAAATCATTCTGGGAACCCTACAAGTATTTTCACACATTTACCATGTAATCTGACAATCCAGGTTTGTCTTTGTTGTATAGTGGCTTCTATGTAAGGCTGTACCTTCAGTGCAGCTATGTTAATTAGCACAAGCTGTGCATCTGACCCATGACAAAAATAGAAGGCTTATTTCTGAGCAGGCTTTGATTTGGAAGATGCTATGAAATACTCTGAAGAAAATAAAATATCCCTAGTTAGGCTCCTAAATAACTTAGAAATAGTCTCCTGACTTGTAAGAAACTTTGGTTTGAGGAAATTCTAATTACACTTGGCATCTACAGCAATATTTTAACGAACACAGAGTAAGAAAGCCTGAAAATTAGCTTCTACTAACTGCCCAACTTCCTGCTGGAAGGAAATCCTATTTACGTTAGCACTGTTTAATGCTTTTCTGCAAAGACCAGCAATCAGACCTGCCTAAACTGTCTGGCTTGTATTTTATGCTTACTGCTGACATCTGCACCTATTTATATTCTTTCATGCATATCTTCTCTTACTTACAACACAGAACTTCTATACTCTTGACAGAACATCTCTGCTGAAATGTATTGCTTTTCTTGTTGATGCTATTTGTCTAGGGAGTATCTACACAGCCTGAGGAATACTTTAATTTTACCCAATCAATCCCTCATCCACAATAGAGCACTATTTTAAGGAAGATACTGAAATATACATATATATTTGCTCTTTAAAATAAGCCAAGACACAGGAACATACTGCACCTTGACAGCATATTTTACAGTGTCTGGAAATGTGGCTTCAATCTCCTTCAGCTTCTGTGGGTGTGAAGAGCTACAGCTCTATTAATTAGAATTAATAGAGTCATTAGCTCTTACGTCTTCAGACTCAAGTCATTTAGTTTTCAAAACCAAAGTCATAAAACAATTCTGCCTTTGTTAATAACAAACACATTTCTAACCTCTTTAGTTGTTCGGGGAAGTCTGAAAACATCATATAACAAAGCTCAAAAACAAACAGCAAAAAAAATGCCTATGTAAAATTATTTTTTTTTAAGATTTGATTTAATCCATTGAGGAATGAGCCTTTGAACTGCATTTGTCTTCAGCAACAATACAAGCATTTATTACAACATACTCAGCCTAACCTTGGAGCCGTCAGCTTTTGTAGGAAATACTGTACTTGCTCCTGCTGTAATCAAAAACTTCCTTCTAAAGCCATGACAGGAGAAACCCACACTAGATTAAATTTAGTAGTTAGACTAGGAAGTCTTCCCGTTCTGCTTATTGCCTCAGCAACTGCAACAGCTGTTGACAGTTCTTTAGTGGTGAAAATTACTCCATTGGGGAAGGAAAACGGAAATATCCACAGGACGTAATTCATGGTTTCCTTTTTTTCAGAAAAATACATCAGCATGAGCTGAACATCCATATCTCTGCAGTACCAGTCCTGAGGAGGGGGGAAAGGTGTGCAGGGAGAAAAAATAAACTACCTGGTGACTTCTGAGTGAGCAGCAATGCAGTAAAAGCCAGGCAGCACTGAAAGGTACAGAGACTGTAGAGAGTAACTGTGAACAAAAATGGCTCTTAGAACACTTATCTTACTGTCCCAAATACATGACAGATTTTTGCTGGCACAGCCTCCATTTCTCCAGAAACAGAATCTGTATGAATGATCATAGAATCATAGAATGGCCGGGTTGAAAAGGACCTCAAAGATCATCTAGTTTCAACCCCCCTGCTGTGGGCACGGTTGCCAACCACTAGAGCAGGCTGCCCAGGGCCCCATCCAGCCTGGCCTTGAATGCCTCCAGGGATGGGGCATCCACAACTTCTCTGGGCAACCTGTTCCAGTGTCTCACCACCCTCTGAGTGAAAAATTTTCACTTAATATCCAACCTAAATCTCCCCTCTCTTAGTTTAA
Source organism: Syrrhaptes paradoxus (assembly GCA_013400615.1). Lineage (NCBI taxonomy): Eukaryota > Metazoa > Chordata > Aves > Pterocliformes > Pteroclidae > Syrrhaptes > Syrrhaptes paradoxus. The sequence continues at coordinate 27,503 of VZTO01006800.1, forward strand.
AACCATTCCCCCTCATCCTTTCACTATCAGCCCCTGTAAACAGTCACTCCCCCTCCTGTTTATACGCTCCCTTCAAGTACTGGAAGGCTGCAGTGAGGTGTCCCCGGAGCCTTTTCTTCTCCAAGCTAAACAAGCCCAGTTCCCTCAACCTTTCTTCATAGGAGAGGTGCTCCAGCCCTCTGATCATCTTTGTGGCCCTCCTCTGGACCCACTCCAAGATCTCCACATCTTTCTTGTGCTGGGGACCCCAGGCCTGGACACAGCACTCCAGATGGGGCCTCACAAGAGCAGAACAGAGGGGGAGAATCACCTCCCTGTCTCTGCTGGCCACCCCTTTATTAATGCAGCCCAGGACACACTTGGCCTTCCGACCTGCAAGCGCACACTGCTGGCTCATATCCAGCTTCTCATCCACCAGGATCCCCAAGTCCTTCTCCACAGGGCTGCTCTCAAGCAGTTCTTCTCCCAGTCTATACAAGTACCTGGGATTGCCCCGGCCCAAGTGTAACACCTTGCACTTGGTCTTATTGAACCTCATTAGCTTCTCATGGGCCCACTTCTCCATCCTGTCCAGGTCCCTCTGGATGGCATCCCTTCCCTCTATTGTCCCAACTGCACCACTAAGCTTGGTGTTGTCTGCAAATTTTCTGAGGGTGCACTTGATTCCTTCATCTATGTCGTTGATAAACATGTTGAAGAGCACCAGTCCCAAGACAGACCCTTGAGGGACACCACTGGTGACCGGCCTCCACCCAGACATAGAGCCGTTAACCACAACCCTTTGGCTGCGACCAGACAACCAATTATTTATCCATTGAACAATCCATCGTTCAAATCCCTACCTCTCCAATTTAGAGAGAAGGATGTGGTGAGGGACCATGTCAAAGGCTTTGCACAAGTCCAGGTAAATTATATCTGTTGCCCTTCCTTTGTCCACCATCACAGAAGGCCACCAGATTGGTCAGACAAGATCTGTCTTTGGTGAAGCCACGTTGGCTGTCTCGGATCGCCTCTTGGTCTCATGTCTGCTCCATGATGTACTAAAAAGAATAAAAACCCCAGAGGCGGGACTCTGCACGCCCACCTGCCCTCCACACACCTCAGGCCCCTCCTCAGCGCCCTGCGAGGCAGCCCCGTGCCCCGCCACACAGGGCCAGCGGCCCGCTGAGGGGCCACCCCGGATCCCCTCACAGCCCCGCGCCGGGGGGTGCAGAGCTGCTGCGCTCTTTCCCGCGCTTTTCGCGCTCCTTCGCGGTCAGACACGGGCCGTTCGCGGAGGGAAGAGAGCTTCCCCTCCCGGCAGCACCAGCCCCGAGAACCTTCCCCACGGAGTTTCCCCCAGCGAACGGCCGCTTCCCGCCTTCCTCCCCTCAGCGGCACCACTAGCGCCCAGTGCTGCGCCGGCCCTTTAAGGGCGGAAACGCGGCCTGCGCTGGAGGTGGGGTTGTTCTGTGGACGTGGCGAACTGTCCGCCATTGCGGGCGCTATGAGGAGAGGCAGCAGGTAGGGCCGCTGCCCGGGGCGGGCCGGGCGGTTCTCTTGGTGGCCGGGCCGGAGCTGGGCGGGGAGAGTGGGGGGTGGCGGTGTGGGGATCCCCTGTGGAGAGCTGCGGTCTGTTTCACAGAGGCAGCCGCGGAGAATGGCCGGTAGAGGCGCCGGTTGTGGCCTGCAGGCGCCGGCCGTAGGTCAGCCGCCTGTCAGCGGCCACCTGTACCCCTTGGTGAGCGCGGGAGAGAGTGAGGGGCCGGAGGAGGAGGGCGGAGAGGTGTCGGAGCTGCGGCCGCGGGGCAGGGAGAAGGTGCGGAGGAGTGCGTCGAGGGACCGGCTGGATGATATCGTGCTGCTAACGAGGGATATCCAGGAAGGAGACACGCTGAACGCCATTGCACTGCAGTATTGCTGCTCGGTGAGTCCTCCGGATGCTTTTCGCGGGCGGGGTGCGGGCCGGGGTGCTGCCCACGGGCTGGTCTGTGCCCTGGGTCGAGTGACAACACGTCTTTAAAAAAACAAAAAAAAAGTGTTAGCATGATCTCTATGAAAGTCTTAGTCCTCTATGACAAGAGATGGTAGTGAGGTGGGTGCTGGCCTCTTCTCTAAAGTAACAAGTGATAGGACAAGAGGAAACGGCCTCAAGTTGCACCAGGGGTTAGGCTGTGTATTAGAAAAAAATTATTCACTGAAAGAGTGATCAGCCGTTGGAGCAGGCTGCCCAGGGAAGTGGTGGTCACCGTCCCTGGAGGTGTTCAAGAAATGTGTAGATGTGGTGTTTAGGGACATGGTTTAGTGATTTAGGTGGTGTGGGTTGACAGTTGGACTTGATGATCCTTGAGGTCTTTTCCAACCTTAATGATTTTATGATTCTGTAGCAGTTGAGAATGTGCTGGGGTTCCAGTCCCGTAGGCTTTTCCAGTTCAAGCTAATGTAAGCATAAAAAATAAATGTGTGATTTTGCTTATGGTATGTAAAAGTGTACGTGTTACAGTAAAAGTTATGCATAGTCTACTAGTGTTGTCTTTGCTGTCAGAGTTACTGATGAGGATAGTCATGCTGAAACACCTTCAGGGTTTGTGTGGAGCCTTAATTCCATTAAGGGAGGGGGGAAAAAAAACCCTGCATTGTAGTTTTCTTTGAAATTCTGCTGTTATAGAATCATAGAATGGTTTGGGTTGGAGAGGACCTTAAAGATCATTTAGTTCAAACCCCCTCTGCCATGGGCAGGGACACTTAATGCTAGACCAGGTTGCTCAACACCTCATAAAGTTGCCTAAATATTTACCAGAGCAAGCATGTTGTACCTTTGGGAGCATTTTGCCCACATGCCTCAAGTGTTCCCATCTGGTACACTTCAGGGGCTCAGACCTCACTACTTCTCATAGCTAAGAGTTCTTTAGTCTGGTGGATGTCCTTCCTACCCAGTATTTAACGGCTGGCAAGTACTAATTAAGGCAGAGGCTTCTCTCTTGGTTGATGGTAGCCTTTGTATGTATGCAGCTTTAACAGGAAATCACCTGTGTGTGTTGGTGGACTTATTGCTAACTGTGCAGTTTTCAAGGGGTCACATTCAAAATCCATATTTACAGAAGTATTGCTGTTATTTAATCCTTCAGGCAGAAACACAATTCGGGACCTCCTGTAATGAGTTTAGGTACCAAAGTCTTGACATAAGTATTTCATAGTCATAGCAGTCCTTAGCCTCATTACCTGATTCTTGGCTTCAGAACCCACTGCAATTAGTTATTTTGAGCAGGCTTACTAGATCAGGCCTCACATAAGAAATAAAAAGATATGGTATGCTCTTTCTTGGAAATCAATGGAGAATGTGGAAGAGTGGTCCAGCACTTTAGGCAGAAAGCATAACTTGCATTTTGGTGGAGTCACTAATCATTGAGGTAAATGCTGCATTTAGCAGTCTTTTATGCTCATTTGATTTATTCAGCAAGGCACATGTGACAAATGCAGGGACAGCAGCTGAAACACTTTTTTCATGTGACAAGATTAGTGCAGGCAGTAGGCACTGGTCACCCAAACTTACTTTTGTGACCATATCTGTGTTGTAAGTGGAGCTTCTTGATGACCTTGTTTTCTGTTTGTAACTTCTCCTGGGGTAGATATCCTCCCAGTGAGGACAGGAGGGATCTGAACTCGGGTATTGTGCATCTTAAAATGGGCACAATTCCTGTGTGCTTACCAGGTGTTGCAAAAAAGTACTGATTTTTAAGTGCTTCATTATGGTGAGGTTTGTGGCTGTGCCCTCCATGTTGAGGGAAATACTGTCTCAGAGTGAAGCTGCTAATTCTCCAAGGGCACTTAAATCCTTACAGAGGATTTAATAGAATTGTAGAATGGTTTGGGTTGGAAGGTACCTTAAAGATCATCTAGTTCCAACCGCCCTGCCATGGGCAGGGATAAATGGATATTTCGTGTTAGACTTAAAATCTGAACTTCACAAAAGCAAAATTAGAGTAATTTTGAGCAAGAACAGTGAAAGAGGAGAGCTGACCTGAAGAGGGAAGATGATAATTTTAAGTTATGCTTCATTTCTGCCTTAGCCCCAAGAAGCAGAAAGAATATGCAAAACACATCTATGGCTAGGTGAATTGGAAGCTCATAGTTTTCAGTATTCCTAACTCAGAAGTTTTTAGTTTAATTAGGAACTCAGAGTAATTTATTTAATTTGAAAACACTGAGGTAAAGTCTCATTCATTTCACAGAGACAGTTGCCACTGATAGTTGAATATACAGTAAGTAAAAATATATGGGTGAAGTGACTTTCAGCCCTCTTATCTGAAGTGGCAATATTTGTTACCTCGTAATTAGCTTCTTGCTTTAACGTTGTTCAGACTTAGTCTTTGACTTCTTTCTCACTTATAGAATCATAGAATGGTTTGGGTTGGAAAGGACCTTAAAGATCAAGTTCCAATCCCTCTGCCATGGGCAGGGACACCCTCCACTAGACCAGGTTGCTCAAAGCCTCATCCAGCCTGGCCTTGAACACCTCCAGGGATGGGGCTTCCACAACCTCCCTGGGCAACCTGTTCCAGTGTCTCACCACCCTCACAGTGAAAAATTTCTTCGTAATGTCTAGTCTAAATTTACCCTCTTTTAGCTTATACCCGTTACCCCTTGTTCTCTCACTACACTCCCTGATAAAGAGTGCCTCCCCATCTCTCCTGTAGGCCCCCTTCAGGTACTGGAAGGCTGCTATTAAGTCTCCTCGGAGCCTTCTCTTCTCCAGGCTGAACAACCCCAACTCTTTCAGCCTGTCCTCATAGGGGAGGTGCTCTAGCCCTCTGATTAATTTTGTGGCTCTCCTCTGGACTCTCTCCAACAGGTCCATGTCTTTTTTATGTTGGGGGCCCCACATCTGAACACAGTACTCCAGGTGGGGTCTCACGAGAGCAGAGTAGAGGGGGAGAATCACCTCCCTTGACCTGCTGCTAATGCTTCTCTTGATGCAGCCCAGGACACGGTTGGCTTTCTGGGCTGCAAGCGCACACTGCCGGCTCATGTTGAGCTTCTCATCCACCAATACCCCCAAGTCCTTCTCCTCAGAGCTGCTCTCTATCCATTCTCTGCCCAGCCTGTATTTGTGCTTGGGATTGCCTCGACCCACGTGCAGGACCTTGCACTTGGCCTTGTTAAATTTCATGAGGTTTGCATGGGCCCACCTCCTGTCAAGGTCCTTCTGGATGGCATCCCTTCCCTCCAGCGTGTCCACCACACCACACAGCTTGGTGTCATCAGCAAACTTGCTGAGGGTGCACTCCATCCCACTGTCATGTTGTTTGAATGGGTATTGGCTTAAAAAAAAAAAAGGCAAGACAAAGCAAAGGCCTTTGTTTCATTAAGGAAGAATTGTATTTCTCAAGGGTGTGGTAAAGAGTTTCGGTTCAGTGGGGCTTTGATATTTAAACTGTTTTTATTTTTAGGTTGCGGATATCAAGAGAGTTAACAATCTTATCAATGATCAAGATTTTTTTGCCCTGAGGTCTATCAAAATTCCAGTGAAAAAGTTTAGTGTATTGACTGAAACACATGTCTCTCCAAAAGGAAGACCAGTCCTTCGGCCTGCTTACTGTTCCCCAGACATGCAGGAAACGTCACCTTCTGATAAATTCTCTGCTAATGAGACTGCTGGTAACTTCTTAAAAGAAGTGGATCGAGATATAGAAGAAATAGTGAAGTGTAATGATACCAAGAGAGAAAATCTTAATGAAGTTGTTTCTGCCTTAGCAGCCCCACAGATCTGTTTTGAAACTGATGGTAAAACTAAAAAATGCAAGGATCCTTATTATGGAGCAGATTGGGGTATAGGATGGTGGACAGCTGTCGTGATTATGTTGATTATAGGCATAGTAACTCCTGTTTTTTATCTCCTGTATTACGAAGTTCTAGTGAAAGCAGATGTCAGTCACCATTCTACAATGGAATCTTCCCATTTGTCACAGCAGCATCACATTAGAAACAAATAGAAAATGGAATAAATCCAGCAGATATTATAAACGTTGATAATCGAAGAGACCTTCAGCCTTAACAACGGAAAAGCCAAGGCAACTGTTATTCATGGACACATAACATAACATTAGATAAAGAAGAAACCACAGAACGCAAAATGGATCTGGAAGGCAGAGAAAATGCCTACTGACGTGTGACTTGCCTTTATGGGCAGCGTTCGACTACCAGGATATTTCTGTGGACCATGCAATCTCAGAATATCCCTGAGACAGGTGATTTTAATGCAAGATTGGGATATAAATTAAGGTATAAAGTTGTCTCTGAAGCGTTGCACTTTTTTCTATTTTGATAGATATATTTTTTTAATTAATGATGAGGTAGAAAAAAATGTAGTTTGAACTAACACATGAGGAGTCTCACTGTATGTTTTACAGCCCTAAAATGGGCATTTGGGGATATCTAACTTCTAAACATCTTAATGTATTTATAGAATGCATAGTACACTTGACATTCTAATATCGGGTTTACAACTGTCAGTTAAAACTGCGTTCTCATAATTTTATCTTTCTTATAGAGCAAGAGATTTTTTTAAACCAAATCATTTCATAATTAATTGCCACTATGAAGTTCTTTGTTAAAAGTGACTTATAGAGGCAGTAGCTAATTCTTAAGCTGGAATCTTCAAGTATTGTGCCTGTTGTCAAACCATTCTTTAGTATTTTTCAGTATAGGCATTAGGATAACTTGTTTCCTGCATATGTGATACTGTCCCTCAACACCGTCCATTTGAGAGAGTTTTGTTGAAGTTTCACATCCTTCTGTGGTATCCTGCTGCAAACTGACTGGACAGGACTGTAATTCTCATCTGGTCAGGTGTGTATAGAATGAGAGAAGTGCAGATGGGTGGCACCTTGCTGCTTCAGTAGTCTTTATTTTATGCTAATAATTTTTTTCCCCTCCAGTTAATCTCAGTTCAGGATAAACTGATTCTTCAGATGGCAGTCATGTGGGTATTGAGTATGTTAATTGTTGTGTGCCCATGAACCTCAAACACTAACATTTTCCTAAAATCTCCTAGAAAACTTCAAATGAGATTTAATGGCTCCTAGAAAGAAACTTAAATTGAAGCAGAATAGATCAGTTGCAACTTGTTCTTTATGTAGTAGTGTATTCATAAACCACTCTGTTCTTGAATGTTTCACTTGGGGTTTAGTGAACAACTTTGGTTTTCCCCTTTTTTCTTCCCTACCTGAACATGCTACAAGGGAAACAAAAAAAACCCTGGACTCTTTCTACAGACAGAAGGAGGTACTTATATACTCAGAATATTTTAAAATAAAATCTGAGATGCTGCCTGTAATTTTGTTGTTATATTTGCCTTGTGCAGTAAGATATGCATGGCCAGTTCAAGGTGCCCTTTGTTACCAAAGCGCAAAGTAAATGACTTGAATCTGACGTAGAGAGAAATGGGAAAATATCACTATCCTTTAAACTACTGTTTATTGTAAGTTTTCATTTGAGTGTCTTGACTGAGTACATACTGTGTAAAAAATCTGATGAATGTTTCCTAACTACTGGGAGGTATTCCAAAGTGCTTTATGAAAGTAAATTTTGAAAGTGAAGGCTCATGTTTCATCTATTCTTGGGGAACCCGTTGCCCTGAGAAGTGGGGCAAATATTCTTCAGTGGCATGCTCAGTGTATGAGCATGAATTGGATAACTTTATAATGTTGAGATGGAAGCAGGCCAGAGTTTCAAGGGAAATGCTGCAGAGTTGGACCTGTGAACTATTGATCTGTGGCTCTTGAACTGTTTGATCGAAGTGGTATCTGTGGAGATAGTGTGATTACTCATAGGTTCCAGATGAGAAGAGGGATTGCAAACAGGCATGAACTCAGGCTTCATGTAACACTTGTTTTCAAAGATCTTGTAAAATTACAGTTTTTCTAATGAAAAGAATATGCTGGTAACACAAGCATGAATACTGAAGTACCAGTTCTGGGTAAGAATGTATGAAAAACTGCTGCAAAATAATTTATGGTGGCTAATGTGATACAAATTCTGTGGCTAAAACTTTAAAAGGTGACTTGGCCTACCAGACAACAGCTTTGGCACATGAAGACAAATACTTTCTATGTAGGAATGAAGCTTGGTACATAACGGTGTCAGTTTTTGCTGCAAGGTTATTTGCTGATTTGCCTCTTTCCCCTTCATTCTGTTTCTGAAACCTCAGCATTTTTAAGACATTACCCTTCTATTTCTTACGAAATTGTCAACATTAAATTAGCTATACTGGGGATGCGATATAAACCTAATTTACTGCATGTACCTGAACTGAGGGGTATTAAGTTGCCATTGGTACAGAAGTGAACTAAACTTCAGTTGTGGTTTGACTCAAGTCAGGAAGGTCTCTATCCTGTTGATGTACAAGTAAAGAGGTCTGTGGTTAACTTTTTTTTTTTTTTTTTTTTTTGGTCCTGTGATGGTACAGCTGAAGAGTTCTCTTCAGTGTCTTGGGCTTTGGGCTTTTACCGTGCTGGAAAGCCTGTGGCTTACTGTCACCAAGTTACTTGTGATCGGCCTTTATTTACCTTAGGATAAGCAGTCATTAGCAAAACACAACAGGATAGCTGTTTTATTGAATGTTGTTGTACTCTAACCAAGAGCCTAGCATGTTTTCATGATTTTACTATGTAGCATATTTCATATAGAACATTTTTAATTAGAGAGTTAACTTTATCAGAAGATGCAGGAGGTCTTTTTCCAAGACTGTAGGACTCCCCACACTAGTAATCTACAAGCACTGGCTGGCTTGGCTTTCTGCAGGATGCAGGGACCTTTACTTTTCCAAAGTACAATACAACTGGCAATGCATTATCACATGTCAGCCCTGAAAAAACAGGGTAACTTCTCTGTATGGAACTTAATCAGATTTTAAATTAAAAATCTGTAAAGTTAGTCTTTTAGAAACTGACTTGTTTAAAAAAAAAAAAACCACCCACAGAACAACTGAGTGGTAAATAATGTTTTAGATTAATTACAACACATTGTTGATTAGGAAGTTGGTTTTAAATTTAAGTGCATATTGCACTGTTGGATCATGTAAAATGTAAATGCTTTAAATCTGCTATATTTTGGAGTATGTTGTCACAAATAGTCTTTGTATAACTATTTTATAAAGGCTGAAAATGGAACTTTTAAAAATAATCCTGAATGGGGACTCAAGTCTTATTTTAAATACTTCTGCTACTCTGCTTTTAGAAGAACATAAGCAACAGAAATAAAATAAAGATTTTTATTTTAGACTGCAGTGAAAGTGGTGCATATAATGTACTCTTAGCTCTATATACTTTGCATGTTTTTATTACAGGAGGCCACTACTTGTATGTTTTGGCTAGTTTTTATGTATGATCTAAAATAAAAATCCTTGGCCAACAAGTATTTTGTTGGCAGTAGCTGCATATAGCATTCACATGTAGCATGTCATAACTGGAGCCTTAGTGGTTTATCCTGTGGATGCCTTGTAGAATCTGGAACCTTTCTGCATAATGTTCCAAGAACTGGTTAGTTCTGTGAAATGAGGATTAAGAAATAGGCATGAAAATTTAACATAGGGATTAGTGAAGTTCTTAGATGATGATCTCCCTACACGCTTGTTATGGTTTTGTGTGGGGTTTTTGTCTGTTAGCAGGGAGGGGCGTAATGGCTCCTTAAGCAACTGCAAAGAGTTCCCCTAGCTTCCAGTCTGCTGCTGGCGGCAAGGGAGGGGTTAAAGTAGTGGCTCCTTTTTTAAATGACTCTTAACAAGTCACCCATCTTCCCCTCAAGCATTTGGTAAAGGGGGGGGGAAGTGGGGGAAGGGTACCACCATCATATGTAAGAAACTGCTTAGAAGGCAGTCTCCTGCTCAGGATGCATCTTGCCCCAGGCCAGGGCTGAGCCAATCGGTGCCTCTGCAAATAACATATTTAAGGGGGGGCACAAAACAATGGGTTGGCGTGGCCCGGGACAGGGCATGGCTTGGGGGGGCGGTCTGGCTGTCTAGCTGCCTGTTCGGCTTCTGCAAACCAACCTGCCGTAGCCCAAGCCTCCGCTATGGCTCACCCGGGAGTCCGTTTTCCCGGAAGCTGATGAAGACCTTTGACGGCGGAGAAAAGGAAGCGGGATCTGAGAGATGAAGGAACCACACGACGCTCGGGTCAGCAGGAGAGAGAGAGAGCTTGTCCGTCATTTTCCCTTGCCACGTGGTGAAGAAAAGAAGCAGCTGTGGAGGATCCCATGCTGGAACTAGAAGCCCCACGCTGGAGGTGGGGGAGTCACCAGGGGACTGAAGCCCCATTGGAAACTCCACATGGCAGACAGGAGAGACTGTGAGGAGGAAGGAGCAGCAGACTGACTGCACGCGCCCACTCCCTGCCCCCCTGTGCTGCCAGTGGAGGAGAAGTTACAGAACAAAGCCTTTGGGCTTTGGGGAGAAGAGAGGGGTGGGGGAGAAGTGCCTTTTTGTAAGATGTGGTTTCTCTTTCAATATCCTGCTTCTTGTTGTAAATAGTTAATAAATTCAGTTGTTTTATTGTTCTTCACGAGTTGTGTCAGTCTCTTGCCCGTGACCCTAAGTGGTGAGTGAAACCCTCCCTGTCCCTGCCTCAGCCCACCACGTGTTTAGCAAAGAACTGTCCCTGTGGTTTTATAAACCATGACAATGCTGAAAGCAGTGCCTTCTTGTATGAAGTAGCAATGTTTTTCTGCTATGCTATTAAGAATTTGAATATATGCCTGCCCAAACATGAAGTTTGCTGAGACCCAAAGAACGGTCTAAGTTTTATCAGCATTATGGCCTTGCAATAAATTCCAAGCAAATGGAAAATTAGCTTATAAAAACAACTGCAAATGTTGTGCCTCTGGAACAGCCCACTCATGTCATTTCAGAAGTGCCTTGCCACAGAGCTGTATCATTGTAAAACTCAGCGTGTTTGTAAGTGTTGGCCATATGTGCCATTGTTAAACTAGTCCTAGAGGGTCCATCCTAAGACTTTGTGGCTCCTTCTGGAGGACACAAGTAACCATAGTTCACCTTTTAGAGGTCTCAGAAAGATGTGATTTCTGCCAGAGTAATATATCTCAACTGTACAGCAGGGAAGCAGTTGTCTCTCCTATTAGCAGTATGATTAATGAAGAAAGTCACCAGTCCCCAAGAATTAGTGTCTGCTACAAAATAAGGTATTACAGCATTCATCAGGCAAGCCACAGTGTGTGACCAAATTGTAATTCATGCAGTAATACTTTTCCAGTGTTAATTCTCTAGTCCTGTCTTTGAAAAAAGCCATCTATTTGTGTTCCTTGTGTGAGAAGCAAGGAGTCCCACTGTTTACCTTGCACAGGAGGAAAGAGCTAGTAGAAGATAGTACTAGTAATACTTGAGGCAAGCAAATTTAATTTTCAACCCTTGTTTGCAACATCTGTCTGTCTTTTGTGTATGACATACAAGAAATAAAGACCGCTGTTCAAGAAGTAACTGCTGGCATGTGTGATGTTAAAAGAAAATGATCAGCCAGAATACATTTCCTATGCAATGCAGCAGAATGTTTATTAAACATTATTTGTATATGTATGAACATTTCAACATAAAATTGGTATACCTCTGAGGTGGGACCTACATAGAATTTTAGCTTCATTTCCTTTACATCTGGTATGTATTTTATCAGAACACTTGAAAGCTACACCTTAAGAACAAACTGTTATTGCATACAGAAGTTCACAGAATAATGCAGTACTGTTTTCCAGTCAGCAGTGAAGTAAAGTACTGCTTGACAAAATGACAAAGTTACGAGGAAAACTTCCATACTTCCTTTTGCTGATAAAAGAATTGGTTTTGTTTTAAAACTGTTCTTTCATTAGACTGGATAACAGCACTAGTTATCAGGATCAGAATGTCTGAAAAAAGTAAGAAAAAAACCCAACCCAGATCAATAGTAATATAATAACACTGAGCAATAATATTTTATATCAAAGGATAACAGCACAGAGAAAATGTTCTGTCATTTCAAGTTTCTAATCTCAAGAATAAGTTTTCTACACTTCTGTTGGTTCTCAAATAAAATTAATGTTTCAATACATTCTGGTTTTTGCTATTCTCAGCATTCTTGTCTTGTTTTCCTAATTAAAACCTCCTCCGTCAAAATACTTCACCACATTATTTTCCTACTTTTTTTTCATTTATTTGCTGTCTGTTAAGTATTCATCTTGTTTGTTCTGTTGGAAAGTAAATAAATGCATTAACAATTACATACTTATTTATCAACTGCCATCTCACGTAACAGCTCTGTGAGGTAGGAAAGTTAGTATTGCCTTAAGAAGCAGAGAAACTGAGGTGAAGGACTGAAATTCTCATCAATAATCTGTGTGCCACTAGTGAAAACCAGGATTTCATAATTTCTCAATCTGAAATTCTGACATAGAGTCTTTCTAAATGAAATTACCCTTAACTATTACTTATCCTGATTCATAATGGTAATGTAACACATTGTTAAATATTTTACTCTCTTCTTAACAAAATACTAAAAATAAGTTATTTAACTAGAATAGTAGCTCTTCAGAATACTCTCATTATATTGTTTGTCCATATTACTATGGTCCTTTCAATTGAGTTTATATTAAAGTGCTTAGTGGTTAATTACTTTCAGTCACCTGAATTCAGAAGTTACATAAATTCCTTCAGAGAAGTCAGCTGCCAAATACGAGCAGCTTATGTCTATAAAGGCCGTATATCTTTTTTTGCTGCAGTCATCAAGAATTTCACTATTATTTTCAAGATTTGACTGCTAAAGCATAGGACTGAGTAGTGCAAATGCTTAGGCACCATTTTGATGAAAATGCATACATTCTTTTTCTGTGCAGAGGCAATACAATGGCATATAGATTACTCCATCTGTAGGCATTCCAGAAAACCTTAAAAAGGTGCATGCCTGCAAAACATTTGGCAAAAGAACAAAACAAAGGATCCCAAATCCCATTTTACGGCATAGTGCAATGAAAAAGAATTGTCCAGCATGGTTTTGGAGAGTATACTTAAAACCAACAGAGCTAAAGCATTAGCTTTGTGGATACTCAGCCTACCTCCAGAATTCTACTCCTAGTAGTATAAGGCTTGAGCAGTGTACCACCTAGCAACAACAACTAATATGTTGCTTCGTCCATATTGTCATCACTGCCAGCACCAAAGTCATCTCCATCTTCAAAATATGAAGAAATGTAGTCATTTTCCTAAACAAAAAGAAAAAATATAATCATATCTGTGGAGAGGCGACAATTTATGAAAGAAACATGCTTTAAACTGCACTAGAGCACACATGTTTTGAAACAGTAATGGGAGTTTTTTCATATTTCTAGGGAAAGAAAAAGGAAAATAAATACTGTAATGAAGTTCTGGTATCTATGAAAGAAGTGGCATTGCCGTTTTAGTGATGAAAATGAATAATTGTATGTATTGCTTGTGGCAGAACACATTCCTGCTTGTAAGATTTTTCAGAGCTCTGTGGGAGCAGCGAGTGTAAAACACCCACGTAAATTAACTACAACGCAATGTAATGCAACAAAGAAAATTAATGTAATAATGCTTCTCAGTACAACTCTTCCTCATTGTCAAAGAGAAGCTAGGAACATTTTTTTGGCTGACAGCCAAGACACTACACAGTGAGATCTGACTTGGTGTATAGGAAAACTGACATTATACCTCTTCATGCTCCTCTTCATCATATTCTTCCAGTTCTTCTGCTTCATCATCATCTTCACCTTCTTTGTCTTTTGCTTTGTCTTTCTCATCTTCAGATTTTTCTTCTTCATCGTCCTTCTTTTCCAACTCCTGTCACAAGGCAACCTCTTTTACAATGTAATCCCATGTTATAGCAATAGCCTATCTTCCACACTACCAAAATGTTAACACTGCAGTTAACAGCAAGACAACTAGCATAACGATGCTGTGCAATTGTTTTTTGTCAATATTTAAAACAACATTATGTGAAGCGCAAGAACTTCATAAGAACTTGATCAAGCATTGCCCATCGGACCTGAAGTCTAAAATTAAAGTATGTCTACTGTAATAAATTGATATGATTATTTCCCTCTACTATCCACTGTTAGAATAACTGTCAGTAGACATGTCATACTTGATAAAGCAGTACCACAGACCATATATAATAATGTATCTGCACCAAACAACCAATATATCACCAAGAGAAAAATACGAGGCTGTTTCATCTTTAAGCTCCCCACTCCCACATGGTATTTGATGCCAAAACCTATGTCACTTTCCTCTCAAGTTTCTCTGTTTCTTCCCTCTCAACTTATTAAATTGTTTAATTTCCAACATCAGAAGACTGGTGAAACAGCAATAGATTTAAAAGCTCTGGCACCAATTCCGACTTCATAGTAGTTCTGCTGTTTGCAATTAGGCTACCTTGCTACCCAGTGAAGAACAACTGTTGTGTTCAAACAGGAGCAAAGAAAATAGTTTCTCCACAGCCAGGCTCTATCTTTATCCTCTCCCCTGTGCTACCACATTGCAGAACAGTTGTCTGTGAGGGTAACAAGACAAGGCCAGAAAAAGGCTGCTCTGGTTATTACATCTGGTGCCAAAAAACATACTAAAGGTTTCATTTTCATCATCAATTTCTGTTGTGCAATTTAGGAGTATGCACAGCTTACCTCAATTTTTTTCAACACATCCAGATTACTTTTAGGCTCAGAGCTTTTTGCCTTTTTTGGTTTTGCACCTGCTGAAATAAAATACATAATTATTTTTTTTTAATATGGAAGAACACAAATGCTTTTCTTTCACTTGCTCTTAAGAGTTTACATCTTGAGAATGCCATGGAAATCCTATACCATCTGTATCAAAATTACCTTAGACTTTGAGCTACATCATTCATGGAGGTGTAAATGATGCCTATGGGGCCAGTCTGAAATTCACTTTGAACAGTTGACCAAGGTTCCAGCAAAGTATGATGTTCAGCTTCACAAAATACTTTAATTTTTCACAATATGTTAAGAAATTAGAACAAAATCTAAATTGTTATTTTTTCATCATTTGAAAGGAGAAAAACCCATTAATGTTACTAATTTATGCAACACATTAATAACAGCTGGGTTCTTCATAAAGATAAAAAAGGCAAACAGCAGAGTTTATTCGCTCCATCACAACAGGCATAGTTACTGCAGCTAGACAGCTTTTGGAGCACAGTTGGCTATCATCTCATGAGTCCACAGTGCATACTTTCACCTAATCCTTTGATTCACAAACACAATCTTTTATCAAGCTACTCCCTACAATCCAACCTCGTTATGCTACTTTCTGTGGTGGAGAGAAGGTCAAAAATAGCATTCCATATATCCACATAAGAGCTACCTGAATTGCAGCACCATAAACTAAGGGAATAGCTGCCCCAATTCCAGGAGTGCAGTTTGACCAGTAGATGCGGAGAAAAGGGATGTTGCAGCCTTCAGGGAACTGTCTGAGACATACTGTTTCCATGATGTAACTGTTCTTTGGTTCTACTGCTACATTCAGGACCATAACATAAAACTTAAAAACACAGGGCTGTACCTAGCACAAATCAGCTCTCATCAGCAGGGTAAAACTGCCCGTTTAAGGTGTCCTATTGGTGGAGCTACACAGCTTTTGATGGACAAGGCAGCTTCAGACAAGCTAGCTTACTTAACTTGCACCTTTTTTACACTAGGCTGCACTAAGTGGTAACAGAAAGAAAAACAGTGTGCCATCACGGAGGGGCTATCCTTTCTGGAGCTGATAGTAACTCCAGTGTGGTTGTGTATTTTATTTGGCCTAATACTTAAAAAAGCAGGATACTAAAAGCTGCTAAGAAGACAACTGTGTTTTGTCAAAAGCATTTGCCATAAATAACATTCAGTTCATTTCAGTGTTTTGCCTAGGGAGGGATTATGCAACAAAAGCATTGCACAGAGCTGAGAGGAGTCAAGCTGCTCTGCAATAACATATGAACAGCATCAAAGCAAACACATCCAGAATGAAGTAGCTTTTTAAGGAAAACAAGGGCAAAACGTGATTCAAAATCATCAACTCTGCAGAAACCTCTGCAGACTTTTAGAGATAATGCCTATGGAACAAACAGCCTGGAAATGAAAACAGACATGCAAAGATCTTTCCTTAAATGCTGAGCCTCTCTGGAGATTATCAGAAAGTTAGAGACACTGACACATCGTTAGAACTATATACAAAATAGCTCTTTCCATCCATGTAGCTTAAAGGTGGAATGGAACACAATCCAGTCTTTTCAAATACCTGTTCTAGCAGTACTTGGGCTTAAATGCACATCTGACTGCTACTTACATATGCATATGGCTGGCCTACAAGAGCTGAACCCAGCTGATGTTTTGGGTTTTAGGGTTTTTTTTGGCAGGCACTGCTGGTATCTAGGATACTGTGGTCCACAGCTTAGGGTAAGTGTGAGAGACACGTGGAATTCTACCCAAAGATTTGTCACTAAGAAGGCAGGTCGCCAGCTCTGAAATCAAAACATTCGTGAAAACTAGAAAGGGGGGGAGGGTGTGTGTAAAAAATAAATCCGTCCCTGTACATGTAACTGTAGTGATCCAAAGCCCAGTCCTGCAGAATGGTGAGAAGCTAGTTTGAATTTTGGAGCAGGTTCTCTTAACTCCCTCACCTTTGTTTCACTCGATTATAAAGAGTCACCCAACAGCGATATGTACCGGAAGGGCTAATGTGTCACTGAGCAGCTGTTTACAAAACTGCTGAATCATATGACTTTTGTATTGCCTCTGTATCATCAGGTTAAAAAAAAACAAAACAAAAAAACCCCAAACCTACAACCACGTGACTTTTGCTTTTAGAAGAACCTATATTTTAATCCAATCAAGTCTGTTGGTCAGCTGATCTTCGTCATTACAACTATATGAGAAAATGTACTTTTAAGAGCAAATTGAGAGACTGGCACAAAAGAAAGAGTAAAAGTCCCTCAGAGCGAGCAGTGATCTGCTCTTTGTTTATAATAAACACGTTATTGTAACAATGAATAATAAATCGGCATTTATGATTCCATTGCATCCAGGCTTATAAAAGCCAATGCAGTTTCTTCTTAAAAAAAAAAGAAAAACAAAGTAGGTACGTATTGTTATCTTCTTCAGAGTTTTTGCAAATAAGTATTTAATTTTCAGTCTACCTTTAGTACCATGCTTTTCAATGATGCTCTCAAAAGGAACAAAGCTTCCAGCTGAGCCAGTCTCCATGACTACTGCACATTCTCTTTTCTTTTTCTGTTTTATCCTTGAACCGAAAAATGACACATGAAGGACTTGGACAAAGAGAACGGGAAAGTAAACAATTTCATGTAACAGACAGCTAGGTACAGGAGGACAAGTGTTATTTGACATCAACAGACTTCTACAGCGAACTTAAAATAACATTCATGCATACTAGAAAACACTTCAAAAAACAAATACACATAGGATGCTATGTAATAAAAAGTATTTTTCCTGTTAGAACAACCAATACCAGCTCCAACTGCTGTTGAAGGATCTGGTTCACAATTCAGCAGAAGCAAGCTGAAAATAAACAAAAAAAGTAAAACCAGAGAAAACAGAAACTAACCTATATTACATCACATATAAAAGGCTTAAAAAAATATGTCAACCAAATAATAAGATAATCAAGAAACCCAAAATATAAAGGAAATCTGAACAGCCAGCTATTTATCCAAAAGAAGGGTGAGTGTTGACTAAAGATACAAACTTTCAAAACAAAAAGTTTTGTGGTTTTTTAGAAGGTAAAGGGGCCCAAGATAGCTGGTTAGCATTCAAGGACTGCTTTTTCCAAGCTCAAGATCGGTGCATCCCAATGGGTAGGAAGTCAAGGAAGCGTGCCAGGAGGCCTGCATGGTTAAACAGGGATCTGCTGGGCAAACTCAAGTGCAAGAGGAGAGTCTACAGATCATGGAAGGAGGGTCTGGCCACTTGGGGGGAATATAAGAATGTTGTCAGAGAGTGTAGGGAGGCAACTAGGAAAGCTAAGGCCTCCTTAGAATTAAACCTTGCTAGAGGGGTCAAGGATAATAGAAAGGGCTTCTTCAAATACATTGCAGATAAGGCTAACACCAGAGGCAATGTAGGCCCACTGATGAATGAGGTGGGTGCTCTGGTGACAGA
>VZTO01006800.1:46004-62356 GCA_013400615.1 Syrrhaptes paradoxus
ATGCAATTTAACAAGAGCAAGTGTAGAGTCTTGCATCTGGGCAAGAACAACACCAGGTTCCAGTATAAGTTGGGTACTGAGCTGTTGGAGAGTAGTGTAGGGGAGAGGGACCTGGGGGTCCTGGTGGACAGCAGGATGACCATGAGCCAGCCCTGTGCCCTCGTGGCCAAGAAGGCCAATGGCATCCTGGGGTGTATCAGAAGGGGGGTGGTCAGTAGGTCAAGAGAGGTTCTCTTCCCCCTCTACTCTGCCCTGGAGAGACCGCATCTGGAATACTGTGTCCAGTTCTGGTCCCCTCAGTTCAAGAGGGACAGGGAACTGCTGGAAAGAGTCCAGCGCAGAGCCACAAAGATGATTATGGGAATGGAGCATCTCCTTTATGAGGAAAGGCTGTGGGAGCTGAGTCTCTTTAGTTTGGAAAAGAGGAGCCTGAGGGGTGACCTAATCAATGTTTATAAATATGTAAAGGGTGAGTGTCAGGAGGATGGAGCCAGGCTCTTCTCTGTGACATCCAGTGATATAAGAAGGGGCAATGGGTTCAAGCTGGAACATAGGAGGTTCCACTTGAATATGAGAAAAAACTTCTTTACCGGAATATGAGAAAAAACTTCTTTACAGTGAGGGTGACAGAGCACTGGAACAGGATGCCCAGAGAGGTTGTGGAATCTCCCTCTCTGGAGACATTCAAAGCCCGCCTGGATTTGTTCCTGTGTGATCTGATCTAGGTATTCCTGTTCTGCCACAGGGATTGGAGTAGATGATCTTTCAAGGTCCCTTCCAGTCTCCAACATTCTGTGATTCTGTGAATATGTACCTGTTAAGATAGTACATCACTATGAAAAGCAGGAAGGGAAGATAAATCTATTCCAGTAAGTTAAAACATGCTACAGAAGCAAGGCAAACCCAACAAAAGGTAGGCAGACAAGTAAATTATTTAGAAAATGCCACAGGGATTGGAGTAGATGATCTTTCAAGGTCCCTTCCAGTCTCCAACATTCTGTGATTCTGTGAATATGTACCTGTTAAGATAGTACATCACTATGAAAAGCAGGAAGGGAAGATAAATCTATTCCAGTAAGTTAAAACATGCTACAGAAGCAAGGCAAACCCAACAAAAGGTAGGCAGACAAGTAAATTATTTAGAAAACATCTGCCAAAAGCCCTGATTATTAGGACTAATTAACATTTCTACCATTTTTTTTCCCTAACTGGCTCCAGTATGTCTTCTATCACTCAATTAGTGTGTAGTAAGTGCTCCTTAAAAATATATAATCTACCTTTTTTGGTCTTTTTCTTTGGCTTCATCTCTCTTGGGAGTCTTCTCCAATCTGTACAGAAAATAAATTTAATATATATGAATGATGATTTACAGCAGTAATCCTCCCCTTGCCAGACACTGATGAAAGGTAGGGGCCCCTGTTCTGCTTTATCCTATTTACATGCATGCCTAAGTGTTTTTACGCACAACAGCTTTATGAAATTACAGCTGTACTTTAAAGTGAGGAACAACAGTGAGGACTGGCATTTCACTAACTTAATGACAACTGGCATCTGCCCCAAAGAGAAAATGTTCAGCCCCTTCAGTGGCCCACACGCCCTTCGATTTATATTCTGTGAATAAGTTTGCAGTAGGGAGCTATACAGATATGGTTGTGGAGGTTTAATGTTATAAAACGCAGCTACATATGACTGAGACATCAAGTTGGGTTACTTTAGTAACATCAGTGTTTGCTCCCAGTTCAGCACTGGGATCTGCATTGCACACAAGGAAGAATAAAAACTACTGTAAGAGCTAAAGCTTGACTTTTTGCTACAAATCAGTTGTTTCAATTGAGTAAATAAATAAAGTCAGGGTTTTTTTTCCTTTCTTTTTCTGAACAAATCAATACTTCGCCTTGATCTGAAAACATGAAAAGGGCTTAACCTTCAACAAGGAATACATGACTTGGTAAAGATTCACATACTTTTTTTATGGGTTGAAAAATAATGAATC
The DNA here is from genome assembly GCA_013400615.1 of Syrrhaptes paradoxus. Lineage (NCBI taxonomy): Eukaryota > Metazoa > Chordata > Aves > Pterocliformes > Pteroclidae > Syrrhaptes > Syrrhaptes paradoxus. The sequence goes on from VZTO01006800.1 coordinate 47,998, forward strand.
AAACATGTAAAAGAGCAGAGCATTTCACAGGTTAATAAAGAATTAGCCTTTAATAATCTCAGCTATTACCTGGGGTCCATGCTGCATGCTCCTTCTCACTGTCATGGTACTTTTTACTGTACCTCTCAATTACTATAGAGAAGGAAACAAAGAGTTACTGAATTCAATTAATTAAAAAGGCAATCCAGACACTGTCCTTGATATTCTTCTGTAACTAAACACACAGTGAATTTTTTTCATCCCTCTTTGAAGACTTTATTGTGCTGTTGTCAAACACTTAAAAAAAAAAAAATGTCACTACTTTAAGAAGTTCTCATGATAATTCACAGGACTAATCTTTTGCTAAGACCTGGATTTTATATCCCCCCAAAAAGGCAAAAAAAACTGAATATTGCTTTGCATTTTTGGGCTACCTCCTTTCAATCAAAACACCACCCCACCAATAAAAAGATCTCCAAAATTATTATAATTTATACTTCTGTCTTTGGAAAGCATGAAAACATAAATGCAGGGAAACAAGGTTGAAACATCAAATGAACACTAACTCTTCTACTCATCAACAGTTTTGCAATCAAACCTTTGCTACAAAACCAGCCAGTGAGATTTATCACCACTGTGCCAATCACAAAGAGTACCCAGAATTCCCAGGTCTCAGACTCATCATGATCAACTCCCACGACTTGAAGTACTTCTGCAATGGCAAAGCTTTCCAGCATAACAAAGATGTGTCCTAAACACCAGCAACACATTTTAGTCCTTTTAATCTCTTTTCCAAGCACATGAACAGAGAATTGCATTGTAAATAATATAGCAGCTCTACAGTGTAATTACATCCATTGATACTGCAAAAAAACCTTTCTTGTACAATCTGTAATGACAAAAGTAGTATCAAAACTTAAGTATTTTTAAATCAATCCTATTTTTTCTTACCAAATTACCATGCCCAACTGCAAAATCCAGTAATTGCAAAATTACTTATTCTGATTGCGGTAATAACTCATTACCCAAATAGGGATACTTTTTGTGGGTATTGTACAAAAAATGGTAACAAAGACAGACTGTGACATTTACAGTGAAATACTTCTAACATAGTCACCAGAGAAATGGAAGGGAGAAAGAAGACATCAGACATGAAGCTCAGTTTTAAACTTAGTTATGAGAAGGGCAAGCAGAAGACCTACTTAAAACTGTGAAACAAAGAGCTTGCATTTAAAATGACTGTCACAGGAGCATTTAATGTAGGTGGCCTGTGCAAACGCTGCATGAAACTGTCGTCAAGGATGGGGAAAGAAGCTAGCAGTTTTTATTTCAGCTCAGGGTTCTTTACTGAAGAACTAATTGCTGATGCCATCAGTGAAAAAATACAACTAACTCACTCTCACCACTCACAGCTAATGAATTAATTCGAAACCACTACCAAGGTGATAGTCACTCAGTCACAGCAGGTATACCTGCAGGAAAAATAGGAATGATTCATAGCTTATGAAGTGAGGACGTATATAAATTTGTATCAAGATCTCAGTCTGTGGTGGGGAGTGAAGAAGTGGGAAGTGAGGAAAATAGCAAACTTGTTATAGAATACACCTGCTACTCACTCAGAGTGAGTGTTGAGAGGAATGATGAAAATCTATTCTATATAGCACACTAATGCATCATAATTGCTAGGTAGTATTAGGCATGGCTTTCATTTACTACCTGAATAATGAAGGATTTAAGACAGCTAGCTACGTCCTAACTAATTAAAATGTTTCCCTTCTCACGCTTCAAAGGACCATTTGGCTCACAGATGTTGTGCTGAGCGTTTAAAAGAATCCATTTGCTCTTGTAGCCAAGACAATTTAGGAAGTTCCTGCCCACAGTCCCCCTCCCGCCTCTGTCTTATGCCTACCAAATGTTCTGATGAAATATTGGGGAGCAAAGGGCTGTAAACCAGATAACAGAAAAGATCAGTTTAAAGTAATCTACCTTGGGGGGAAAGAAAGCGATTTTCTTAAAAGCTAGGCCACTTCTGACACATAATGCAGTCCCAAAGACAACTGCATACTGTGAATAAGATGAAAGCAAGCTTTTTAAGATGCAGATCACTACTATGTAATTATATCCCACCCCTCAGATGAGGCATTTTTGTACAAATAAATGTTCAGTAAAAAGTTACCTCAAATTACCAACTTACCCTTGGGGAGATGCTGAGAACATTTGAAGCATTATTTGAGGCTATATGTTGGCTGTCTACCTGCTGTCCCTGCAACTGCCAGTTTTTTGTAGAAAAACAGTCTTCAAAGCTGGCAGTTCTATTAAGGAGCACACTCAGCATCAGAGAGAGATCACTCCACCTCAGAAAGAACGCTGCAGAAACAAAGATGATTTTGAGGTGAACAGTAAGAACAATCATGTGAGGCAAAGTTGGAAAAGAGAGATAATGTCTTCATAAAACTGCTGATTCACTGGAAATAACCCTGGCCAGCTCTCAGGCATAGCAGTTTCCTTTTTTGTTCCTCAAACGGAAGTAGCACACTTCAAGACTGACAAAGATCAAGAGCATGAGTGGGATGAGAATCCAAAGAGATTGAAATTCGTTTTCTCAGAAGATGAAAGAGGAGATGTGATAAAAGAGTAATTTGGAATTCTTCTATCATCATAAAGGGAACTAGAAATGAAGATCAGATGTCCTGTTCTTGCCTCATAATCAAGGTTTTACCTGGCCACACCATCAGGGTCCACCCTAGGCCATCAGCCTGTGCTGCCTGTTGTGTCCCAGTGACTGCTGGGCTCCAGCTGCAAATCAGAGGAAATATTCTGCCTTTTGTGAGCCACATCTGGTCAGCAGTGTGTTCACTGCTCGTACTGCAGAGTGCTGCTCCACTTTAAACAGTGCTTTAGTACAAGAACAAGTGGTCAATCAATAAGGTCTGTTAATAGTGTTACACTCAAAGCCTACCAAAAAAAAATTACAATCAGTCTCAAAAACCTTTAGAATTCACCACTACACCATGAACAAAAATTACCAAAAATTCAGATGGGATTGGACTATGTACCAGCATTGTACCTACGTCATCTATGTTCAGTCAGAGAACATTCTGGTGGTTTTGGTGTGTAAATTAAACCTCATGCTTTAGAGTTCGAGGAAGCTCTTATTACTCAAAATCGGCACAAGACAGCACGGAAATGATTATTTAATGTTTGGCCACTTTGGATCTCTTAAACATTTTTATAAAGCTTTTTAGAGACTGCCTGTTGCACTGACTGGGTCTAGGGTCTGATACATGCGGCATTTCCTAATATCTTGTTTTTTTCCTATTTTCCTGTAACAGCACTTGTCGTTTATACCATTCAGAACAAGCACTCAGGAGGACAACAGAACTGGGCAAAAATCAAAAACAGAAAGAACCACTGCTCACAGTAACAACCTCCTTTTGACTGCTAGATTTACAATATTCCCACAGCCAGGTAAACAGACGTTAAAATCTTCCTACCCTGCTCCCTTTTCCTTCTTTCCCATTAGCTCAGTTTTCTGACTAGGAAGCTTGGAGTTTAACAGTGTAATAATGTATGAGTGGATGTCAAGTATAGCAGAGAATTTATTGATATCAAACAATAACAAAGCAGTTTATTTTTAATTACGTACAGGGAAAAGACATTTTTAGGTCAAGTAGAACAAGATCAAGCTTTGGCTTCTAATCCAGCTCTGCTTCTGATGCAAACCTCAGTAAATCACTTATTCTCATCTCAATCTTTATATTTCAGGTGACTTGTCACTAATACTTACCAATCTTTCCTGAATGGATATAGAGAAAAAAAATAGTAACTTTTAGAATGTCCAGCTATTAAATATAAGATTGATTATTTTAAGTATGTCTTTACACAATTAAAATGGAAGCTAAATTTCCACACTAGCATTTACTGCACATTTATTTGCTCCAATGCAAAATTTTTTGGGGTATTTTAACATGTAGGAATTCCTATTTCACCTGTATCGGTTAGAAAAGTATGGAAAAGACTACATATAGTTAGTCAAATGTTTCTTGCTGTATATCAAACAGAACAGATGTTTGATACCTCTCTTTTCACCCAGTAGTTGCTTTCCGGTTACAGCACTTGTAAATGTGACCTATAACTTTAGTAAGTGTAAAAGCAGAAAAATTCCCTATTATCTTAAACTGCCAATTCCTCAATTATTCCTCATTATCAATAAAAAATACATCTTCAACACATGTTTTTCACTACATCATCCTTCACAGAATAATAACTACTGAAAATACAAATAAAAAGCACACAAACAAACCTTCACAATCTTCTTCTACTGCCAAAAAATATGGCATTCTTTTCATAGTTCCTCTAAGATCTTGTTTTAAGGCCAACATGTAATCTTCATCTTCTCCTGTTTTCAGAGGCACTGGTTTATTGTCTGTACTCTGTACAAATTATGTTTATTATTTATAAGGTCTTAATATCCATCAGATACACAAGAACACTAACAAAATCTACAATAAACACAGCTCATTGCAGAACAGTGCAACCATGCATTATGCTACTCCACAAGTATACTTTATTGCATTGTGACATGCATAACTAAGTTTACAACTAAATTTATACTTTTTATATTTGTATCTTTCTGCAAAAAGTATCAAGAAATCAAGGAAAAAAAGTATTAAAACTGTGAAATAGTCATTCATAGTCATGCTAGGCTCTTAGCTGCCAAAAGCAGTTTTTCACACCAGCCTAAATTACTCAGAATCCAGTGCTTCTCTCTTCAGTCAGAGTAGCACTGGCCTTAACCTCTTATAAACAGGGGTTTAACTACATTAAGTATGAGTACTCTGAATAGCATGGACACCCTTTCCGTAACTATTGTCACAGACACAGGTTGTACTGTCATACAACCAGGTAGCACACAGACCCTGACACAATTCAGTTTCTGGCAGTTGAATTTAAATTAATTGTTAAGGTTTGGGCTTTGCGGGGCTTTTTTATGAACAATGAATCTTGAAATTGGGAAATATAAACAAGTCAAAACAGTTTTATAAATATACAGAACACTAGAGCCAGAGACAGAATTACAGAATGGATGTTGTTTCTCTCACATGACAGTTGGTGCACAAGCAATACCTGAGTGGTAGGTTGCGAAGCACAAAGTGCTATCACAAGTCTCAGAGCTGGATCATGAAAGGAGTTTACTACTTCCAGCTATATTTGCTAGCTGGCAAACATTTTAAATTACTAAGCTGATGGTCCTTAATTGGATTTCTAATTGGATTTACAGGATGTTCATAAGAACTCATAACTCTATTAGAAATATGCAATAGCAACAATTCACTGCTTAAAATAAATTCACTCTAACTCAGTCAACAGCTGTAATATACTTTTGGCCACTGTCCAATCATTAAATCTAATTCTTTAAATTTTTATTGATCCTAGTTATGCCACTGGGCTAACTGATTTTTTTGAATGGCATTAGACTTCCTCTGATAAGTTTAACTTAGTTCTGAAACTTTGTTCACAGAAGGAAGAAAGCATTTTTAAGTTCTCCATGGTGTACCTTAGATATAGTGGGACTAGTAATTCTTCTACAATGCTGATCCACTGCTGACTGTAACTGCAGAAGCTGTGGTTCACACAGAATTCAGTTTCCTTTTGCTATCAAGCAGACTGCAACATTCATATTAGGAAGAGTTACAGATGGCTTAGTATCAATGAAATCACACTACTTAATTGTGGAGGTAGACTAGGAGGATATATAGTATCTGGTTAAGTTAAAAACTTGGGTGAAATAACTATTCAGAGAAATCTCAGCATAGCACCAATTATATGTCAAACTTGCAACTTCTATATGATAAAAGGTGAGACTGAGAAAAATTTCATGCACCTCGATCAAATCCTGACATAACTGGGAAGTTCTCATATATAAAACTGCCACCTCAGAATTGTCCAAGCTTCCCTGCATTGCAAAACAGCCAGAAAATGCTTTTTCTTCCCCTTCAATTTTCAAATACATCCCAAATGCCAAATCTCAATTAAGTTTCCTTAATTACATAAAATACCCTTCAGTTATTTTCATATTATTTTCAAATGCTGGCTACTGAGGTACAAGACAGTCATCCAAAATATTTTATGTTCACATCACTAGTAAATTTCTAAAATCAGCAAATCCATTCATAGCTTTAACGACTAGCATAACTTCGTTTCAAACAAATTCAGATATCCAATGCTCCCATTACTGTAATGTCCACAAAAACAAATCATGATGAGGATTTTAACAAATGAACATCTTGCCAGCAATCTAGTTAAATGTGGGATACAGCGGCTAGCAAAGGGATAGGAAGTAAGAATTAATGATTTACATTAAATGCTTCAAAACTGACCTCATGTGCTTAGGGTTCATCTATTTCATCACATTATCTAAACACAACACTGAATACACTTTACCTGAATGCAGAGAGTGTGCTCTAAGATACTTGCTGTACTTACAGGAAATGGTGGTGGAGGCTTACACACGACATCAGGTAGAGCTGCACCTTTAGAAAAACCAATAGCCTCAATGTTGAAGGTGAATGCAGCACGTCCTCTTCCTCTACCTGACCCAGCCATGTGGAGTTACTGAAAATATTACAGAAGTTTATTTATTTATTTTTGTTACATATGCCAAATGCATGTATATATTACCTATAAAGTTAATTTTTAACAAAGAACAGTAATTTTAAAACCACACTCAAAGATCATTTTAAGTAGTAAGCTATTTTTAATGCCCATTTTAGGTTCTTCCACATACTATAAATTTGGTACGTACCTAAAATCAACTCCATTCCCTCATTTCTGTTAGCCACCTCTGCAGGCCTGAAATTACCTCCTAATCTAGGACTTTTAAACATCTTTCTTCCAAACCTTAGATGCACTGACTTGAGTTCAACCAGGGTAAAAGAAACAAGTTTTTTTTAAAAAAAAAAAAGGAAAAAAAAAAATTCAAGGATCCTAAACTTTCTGTGAAAACATTTTGCAGTTTCTGAACTTTTTTCCAAAAAAAGAAACCCAGTTTGTATTTGTCCCTTATGGCTTCTTCATCCTTCAGATTATTTTTTTCTGTTTTATTTGTAACTAGTTTTGGATACTGACAAAGAGCCAAAAGCAAAGAGATTGAATGTAAAAGCATCAAAGGACTCCAGCATGTCTGCAAGCTAACTGCTGATAAAAGGAGGTTGTAACTAAAATATTTCACCAAGGATATAAAAGAAAAATAGCCTCCAAAACTGCACTTACAGTCACATCTCACCACCACTGTTATGACAATCTTCATCTCAGGATTGTATGACCCATGGGTTGTCAAGTAAACCAAAATGCAAGAAACATCTTTTTCTGGGAAGATGTCAAGAAACGGGACCAAAGAGAAGCACAGCTGAAGCAATGTGCTACTGCTTAGTCCCCAGGACCATATAAAGAACAGTTCAAGGCCCCAGGCCAGATCACCCACGTGCTGTTTACCATTAATTGCACCTGTATTGCACCCTGCTTGGTAAGAACATATCTGTTCGAGACTTAACACTGTACCTGTGTCATCACATCTATCCCCACCATTAGTGTGTGGGTGAGATAACAAGTTAAAACAGGAAATAAAAAACTGCACAATACCTACAGGTGCTCATACACTTGTCAAAAATAACAAGGAATCCAGGAGAGAATTATGATTAGGAGCAAAGAAATGGATACTTAAGATTATGATCTTTTAAGATTCGCCCAAATGGAAGCAATGGCCTTTTATTAGATACCAGTGAGAAACAGGTTGATGCAAGTATTTTCCTATGTATTATTTTCAATAGGAATAAGCTATGCTTGGATAAAACAAAATCACATTTCCACATCACTCAGCAGCATTGAAATTTGTCTAAAAATAAGCTGAGAGACCTAAATAAATCATTTTAAGAAAGACAACAGAGCAAAAGCTAAGCCTGAGCTTTTAATTAACTGGGAAAAAAAAAAAGAAAAAAGAAATAGCAAACGCATTTGAAAACAGGATGAAAAGCAAGATATGAGCCTGGCAGAATGAAGAAAGATAAAAGATACAGTAAAGGCTCAAACCTGAGCAAATATATTATCTAGGTGTGAAAAAAGGGAATCAACGACAGAAACACAGAATCATAGAATTATAGAATGGTTTGGGTTGGAAGGGACCTCAAAGATCATCCAGTTCCAATCCCCTTGCCATTAGCAGGGACACCTCCCACTAGCCCAGGTTGCTCAAAGTCTCATCCAGCCTGGCCTTGAACACCTCCAGGGATAGGGCATCCACAGCTTCTCTGGACAACCTGGGCTACTGGCTGACCACCCTCACAGTAAAAAAAATCCTCCTAATATCTAATCTAAATCTACCCTCTTTCAGTGTAACAAAAAAGTTAAGGGAGATGTCCAGCTAGCATGGAGAGACATGCTGTTTGCATTACACATAGTGAACATAAAGGTCCATTTTTTAAATGCTGCTTTAAAATTAACTGTTGGTAATATTCTGTTGAAATAGCACATTAGTCTTATGAGAAGTAACGAGCTTTAAAACTGGCAATATTTCAACTCAGTGGTTTTACTGAAACTTTAGATTTTTTTAAAGCATACTGACGTAGACGGTTTATGTCTGTTGACACCATGAAGTGACAGATGACTGGAGAAATCATCAAGGAAAAGTTGAGTGGTAAGTCACCAAGCACGACAAAGTCACCACGACAACTAGTGTTCCAGCTGCCACAATGGAGCACCTGGGTGCATTTCTGTGTTTAGGGATAGTTTGTGTATCATTTAAAAAAGAGAAGGCAAATTTCAGATTTAAGGATTTAAAATTTCTTCAAAGCTACGTACGCTGTTGCTTGGTCGGTCAGTCTGGGAAGGCTGCAGAGGTCTTTGGGAGGGAAAGGCCTGTGGAAACGGGGTCCCTGAGGTGGCAGGTGCGATGGCAGCGGGTGTGAGGAGATTCGGCGCTCAAACGAGCTCTCGTTATCCTAAGTCCTCCTCTGAGCAAAACTCTCGATTGTGTTCAGACCCTTAATTTTCAGAGACAGGTGCAGTCAGTGGAAGGGAAGGGCATATAAAGGAGAAAGGACTGACATTTAAGATTAAAACTCACTAAGATTTTGTGGGTTGGGGTTTTTTTGGGATTTTTTTAACCTGATGCCCCTGAAGCATCAGGTAAAATATCAAATAAACAGAGTGAATTTGTCACGACGGGCCCAAGCCCCTGTCAGGTGAGAACACCCCCCTCGGCCCCTCCTTTGCCTTTTCCCGCTCCCCCTCCCCACGCTTCCCGCCCTCCCCACCGCCACCCCCGCCCCAACCCCCCGGGGCCTCCCCTCTTTCCCCGCTCCCCTCACAACCCGCCCAATACACTTTACCTTCCCCTCTGCACACGGGTCTCGGCCGTCTCTCCCCTCCCTGTCGCGGCAATGGAGGGGCGGTCCCACCCCTCCGCCCCCTCGCACAACGGCTGAGCCCCGCCGGGCCCCTCAGGGCTCCCTCAGGCTTCCCTCACCCGCCCGCCGCCGCCGCGCTCCGCCCGCTGCTGCCGCAGTGGGCCGGGCCTGCGGCCGCTCCGGCTGCCCGGGCCGCTGAGGGGCTGGGGGATGGTTGGTCGTGGAGGAGACGCGGCCGCGAGATGTCGGCGCTGGAGTGGTTCGCGCACAAGCCCCTGGGCGGTGGCATTTTCTGGATCCAAGAGCGTTTCTACGAGTCGGGCAACCGGGCTAACATCTGGCTGGTGCGGGGCTCGCAGCGGGACGTGGTGATCGACGCAGGGCTGGGGCTGCGCAGCCTGGCCGATTACCTGCGGGACGCCGGTTTGCTGGCTCCGGCGGAGGGCTCCGATCCGCGGCCGTTGTTGGCGGTCGCTACCCACGTCCATTTCGACCATTCGGGTGGTCTGCAGCACTTCGAGGAGGTGGCGGTGCACAGCGCCGAGGCGCCGGCCCTGCTGCGAGGCGATAACTACGAGGCCGTCACCTGGCTGTGGGACCGGGAGGTGTCGCGGCCGCCGCGGCCCGGTTGGCGGGCTCGGCAGTTCCGCGTCCCGCCCGTGAGGCCCACACGCCTGCTGCAGGAAGGTAAGGGCGGCTGGGGCCGGATTCGGCTCCGCTGCTTAGGTTAATATTTGTGTTAAGGCCTGAGGTGAAGTAATTAAAAAAAAAAGTTTTTAATTATTTTGTAACATGTTTCTTGCCTGTGTTCTCGTAGTGCTGTATGGAGCTCCTCTTGGGATAGCAACACTTGTGTTTTTTCATTTGTGTCGGTTCTGTGACCTGCTTGGCAGAATCTACAAACCACCTTCTCAACATGAGAAAAAAAAGTACATAACAGATTAAGTTATTGTTTCTACCAGTTCTGAAAGTATTGTCAGGGACTGAGAAACGTGCGTAAAAATGCCCTGGGCTTTCCTCATCTGTTTACCTGTTGATGCAAGGTTTTTTTCCTTAGAATGAGACTCAAGACTAATTAGAGTGACTGACTAATTGAGCACGCCAGGTTTAGCCCTAGGCTTCTAACAATATGTCACAATGTCAGTCAGTTCTGGCATCTGGTGACCCTTATTATTTATGAACTGTCAAGGCATAGTAATGTAAAGAACAAAGCAACCTATTGAAGTAGTACTGTGAATAATACGGGGTTTGTTTTGCAGTATTTACATAAATGTAACATTTACAGAGGTGGCTTGTTACAGATTAAAAAAATTCCATTTAATCTCACAGGTAACAATGACAAGGTTATTTTGGCAATAGAACAACCTATCTGTACAATACGGTGAAGCAGATGTTAAAGGGTAGCTGTCTGACACACAGGTGACACCTTTTGCAGGGGACTTGCTCTCTTGGCTGTATGAGGCCATCCTGCCTAAGTGCTTGGAAAGGCAGAACTGAACTTCCTGAAGGCTTCAGAGATCTGATGTGACATTTAACGACACTCAATCAACAGAAGTTTAAGCTGGCTTTATTTTTCTTCAAAAGGAATTATTTTTAAAAGAGTCTTGTAAAAGAAAAAGCACACTTGCTGTCAAAGTAACATGAAAGTTTCTAAGATAATGTTCATTGAGACATACTGGATGGAAGTGGCATGTGATGTCAGTGCATGTGTAGTTGCTATGGGGTGAGGATATCCAGTAATGCTGAAAATACAAAATGTGGCGGGGCAATATTGTGTTACAGTTCAAAGACAAAGCTTTAACTTGTACATTGTCTGCTTCATTTGTCAAGTTTAATCTTTGCATTACCTTAATCTTGCCAGATCTTTCAAGCACTTTTTTGTTTTGGCTGTTCTAGCTAAAATTGCATTTACTTGTATTGAGCCTTACCATTTGCAGTTTTCCTAGTCACCTGTATACTCTTAAGACTCACAGTTTCCTTTAGCTGTCCTAGTCCTTTTTTTTTTCTTAAATTCTGTACATTTCTTCTATAAATTTTGGATGCCATATTCTGTTTCTTTCACTTAGTGCCAGAAGCAGTTTGAAAACCACTGGAACAGTTTCCTCCATTAACTTTACCATCTCCACTGTGCTTTCATTCACGAGTACAGGCATTTCCTGCACATTCTATTTCTCACTCCTCCCAGGCTTTCCAATGTTTTCCTGAAAGATAATTTGGCTAAAATTTCTCTTTGATAATTCTGAAACTAGCTGCTGCTACAGACATAGGGGTCTGCTTCCATGTTAGGTACAGTGTGGTCAGTTGTTAGCTCTTCAGTGACTTCAAAACGCTGTTCTAGCATTTTGAGTAATCCTTTCCAGTTGAGTACCAATGCGCATCAGGTCCTGTCATAAAAGGTCTGCCTTTCAAGAGTTAAGTACCTTTAGGCTTTGTAAGTCTGGAGGAGATTCATGGCATGCCTGTCTCTGGTGTGACATAGATCTGTAACTTTCAGTTTTCTAATTCTGTAGAGGTTTGGTACCTTTTTCTTGTTCTCTTTGGAACTTGACATTTTTAGGCGTTGTTTACGATGGTACCAGATGTTATTTCTTTTAGAATTGTTTCATATATTTGTTAAGCAGCTGTTTCTGAGAAGGCTGCTTATACGTTGGTCATCTTTCCCTACACAGCCCTAAAGTTTACATATTTACCACCTATACATTAATGGGTTTTGCACATTTATAATTAAGTTGGCATTATGATTTAAAATCAACAGCAGACATACTTGGCCTGTTCTTCATCCCTAGACTGACTTTCTGCTGAAAGTACCAGTTCAATGGTTAGTACAATGAAAAGGCATTCACATTTAAGCTTGCAAAAAAATAACCCAATGTTAATGAAGTTCTATTTTCATTATATCTGATTGAATTAGATGAAAAAAGTATGTGGAGGCCAGTCTTGGTTCTCCTCCAGCAATTTATATTGTGTCGTTTTGCCCTTCAAGAGTAACAGCAGTATAATTGTAGGCAAATTAAGTGAGGGTAAAATTATAATAAATTGTGAAATACTTGCTTGTAAGCTTTCAAAGGAGATCTGGCTTAGATGTGTTCTGTTTGTTTCCTGGTTTATTTTCTCTCACCCATTTCTTTTCACATTCTTTACTTTATTAGGGTGGGCATACATTCAATTAATATGGCTGAAGCCTGTGTTAACTATTGCTATAATTGGAGAATACCCTAATGTCAGGTGTATCTTTCAGATGCCTCTTTGGCATTCACCAATAAAATAAATGTCGTACTCCCATTGTTGTGGACATATAGTATGTACAAACTCAGCGTATGGGCAGGTAATATTCTTTGTGGTGTTTAATATACATGATAAATGCAGACATTTTCCTGGTACACATGTGTTTGCAGGGGATGTGATCAGCCTTGGAGACCGACAGCTTACTGTCATGCACATGCCTGGTCATTCAAGAGGCAGTATTTGCTTACACGACAAAGACCGGAAGATTTTGTTCAGCGGAGACGTGGTGTACGATGGATCCATGATTGACTGGCTTCCTTACAGCAGAGTAAGTGACTACATTGCCAGCTGCCAGCGCCTCATGGAGTTAGTGGACAGAGGTCTCGTGGAGAAGGTGCTGCCTGGGCACTTCAACATATTTGGGGCAGAAACGCTGTATCGGTTAGCTTCCAACTACATTTCACAAGCTGGAGTTTGTCACAAGATTTCTGCTTGTGCCATGAGATCCATTGCAAGCATAGCACTTCGCATGACAAATTCGAGAGTCACTTCTTAGTGACGGTGCATTTTGTGTGATCTGTTCCCTGCTGAAAACCCAAATGGCTTGTGAAAGTGTTGATATAATCAGAAGCAGTATGCATTCGTAAAGAGCTGGCAAATTGATGCAGATGACCTGCAAAAATGCTCCCTATTTTTGTCCAATTTTTTTTCCTATTTTTATAAAAAGTACACAAGCTAGTAGCTTTAGCCAAAGCTACCATTTTTCTTTGTATTTTTTCAGAGCATGTTTGCACATATATTGTTATTGAAATATAGCTTTATTTTTGTTATGATTCTGCCAGATGCATATATGCCAAAATGAGAGGTTTTACATTCATGCCTGAAAACTTGTTGATGTAGCACTATGTTTGTGCCTATTCACTGAAATCCTGCTCAGGTTTTGGTCTAAAACAGTTCATGCTAAGACCTGGTGTGTGCTGGGAGCAGCGCCCCTCAGTCAAAGCAAGAACAGCTCCTAGGCAGGACTCAGTGGGCTGAAAGAGGCATCAGAGCCATTCTGCAGCTGTTGTCACCTTCAGCTTGGTGTCTGCTGCACCCATCATCACCTGCATCTTTGCAAAGTAGCTGTCTGTCAGTTTCTTAAGAATCTGCTAACACATGGAAATGCTATAGACCAAAATTACAAGCTGGAAGGTATAGATACATCAGCTTACCCAAAAGGCTTCTGATGAGGATCTGACAGCAGACGGGCTACTGAGGCTTTCATGCTTTCCATTGTGGTGCAGGGGATGCCTGCACCATGACACACGAGCAGGAATGAGCAGTCCCACCATCGGCTAGGGAATTGTTTTGCTTATACGCATGCTGGATTGTAATTCAGTTGTTAATACTCTGTGGTAGGTGAAGGATGGAGGCTTTAACATTACCTTGTCCTACTGCAGGTCCTGGATGAAACAGCCAATACACTTGTGTCTTGGGTCAGGGCCACCACCACACAGTCACTGCCTCCCTTCCCCTGCCCACCTGTACCCATCCTGGTAAGATGGGGGAAAGGATTAAAAAAAAAAAAAAAAAAAAAAAAAAAAAAAAAAAAAAAAAAAAAGGTGGAACCTTGTGAGTTGAGGTAATGACAGATTTTAATAATACAACAAGAGAAAAAAGGAGAATATAATAATAGGATATTGAATACAATGAAAACACTGATACAATGGAACCTTCTCACCAACAAGACCTTCACAAAGACCCCCACC
>VZTO01006802.1:0-24382 GCA_013400615.1 Syrrhaptes paradoxus
CCTACTACTTCCCACAGCCCTCTGTGCCCCTAGTTTATGTATTTGCCATCCCAGAAAATGTCAGTGATGTTTCTCTGGGTATTCTTTCTGTGCTATGTATTCTTTTACTCACACATACAGCTGAAAAGATGGATAAATTGTTGGAATAGGTAAATTATGAGATGGCATCCATGCTGAAGCAGCTGAAAATGGGATAACCCAAGAGGATAATGCATGTAGTGAAACAGGAGCAGATGTCAAAAGAGACAGCTTGTCTGATTTGTTTGGATGATGATTCCCTAGCACGTATTGACGGAGCAAGATTGTCAGACAGCCTGTTTGTGAAGTTCAGGGTTGCCTGTCTTAATCATTCTTTACGGGGGGGTGACATTTTGTTGCAGGCAATTGTAGAGTGAAATTCCTGTGAGTTGTTTAAAGTGAACTAAAACTATCCTTCCAAGTGGCATTCTTTGCAAATATCCAAAGTCCAGTAAGAACAAACTGCCATTCTGACTTCTTAAAATTAAACTGGATGATCTGCCCCATCTGTGCACTGTGTGCAGAGTTGTTCTGCTCACTTCCTCTGGTATCCAGATGAGGACAATTCAACTGACAACAGTGACAAGGAAGGAGAGAGCCATTCTAGAAAGAAGACTGGTTAAACCAAGTTATTTAGAAAATAATATACATCTGTTACATCTAGGAGACATGCTCAGGATACAGTATGTGTTATGATGCAGCTTTAGAGGAAAAGGAAATGAGGAATCTGAAGATTTGGGGACATTTAGTAGTGTCTGGAAAAACAAAATTCTGCCTGACTGACCTTGGTCAGTAGTCTTATTTTCATTTGACAAAGCCTGTGTAAACTCAAAAAAGTGAAATATTCGGATGGAAATCTGGTACTTGTTAAAGGGAATGAAGTTACCCCTCAGCTTTTTGTGAATCCCAATGATACCTTTGTAGCAAACCAAGGAACAGAGAACACTCTCTCCCTTAAGAATAAGAAAGGAAGGTTTGTAAAACCTTGTCTTTACAAACAGAAATTTAGGTATTAACCTAACCTAACATGGTCATATATGCCCACCCACCTCCCACAAATTATTTTCTTGAAATTAAATCTGATTTCTTAGCTACCTAATTCTTCAGTTGAATTTTTCAGTAATTATCTCACTGAAACGGTTCCATTGCCTCAGTTTTTTTCTCCTCTTGATTCTGTGGTCACCATTGTTTGATGTACACAATATGCTGCTCCTCATCTTGCTTTCCCC
Organism: Syrrhaptes paradoxus; assembly: GCA_013400615.1. Lineage (NCBI taxonomy): Eukaryota > Metazoa > Chordata > Aves > Pterocliformes > Pteroclidae > Syrrhaptes > Syrrhaptes paradoxus. The sequence goes on from VZTO01006802.1 coordinate 1,248, forward strand.
TTCTCCCAGTTTTCTGAAGGCCATAAAACACTCACAATGACTTCAGGTTTGTCCCTTTTCATTCGGAATCCTTGTCTTTCACAAGACTAGGATTCTTTATGTCCAACTTTTTGGATTCTGCTCTCTCCTCCTATTCCTGTTTTACTATCATAAATACGCTTCCTACTTAATTTCTCCTTCCATGCACTTCTCCCATCATTGCTTGTGTAAGCTTTTCCAAGTACTTGAAACAACCTTCTGCCTCCTCTGTGCCAACCATCAAGCCTGTCTTCTTGCAAACACTTCTTTAACTCGCATTGCTGCTTTTCACCTGCCAATGACCACTGCTCATATCACAGACCAGAAGACAATTTCCGCACTAAGTAAATAATAAAAGCAGAAAAAGATAGGTCAAGATACAAGATTTGTAAATGTTGTGGTTTGTTTCCATTAGGTACTGACTCTCCTGCTCAGTGTGATCTGTCCTTCCTTTTTGTATCTTCCCTCTTTAAAAAGAAGCAGGTAAGCAGACACTGCCTTTGTTTTCTCCTTTTCTTTTTGTCTCTAGAAATGATCAATTGTTGTTTATATCAAAGGCTATACTAACACCATATCAAGGCCTTCAGCTGAAAGATCCTGAGGTCAAGGACTTTGTTGTGCTGTATTCTTGCTAAGTGAGATATTTATTTCATTCGATATGCAAATAATAACAGCAGACTGAATGAAATGGCCTTCAGAGGTTAAACTTAACGTTAGTAGGAAATCTGTGAAAACACAGGTGTTTTAACTACTGATGTTTTTGTGCCAGCCATGACATATGGAGCAGACACCAAGGAGATGGAACTGAAGACTACTGTTAGAATGCATTCGTATCCTGCATTTTGAGCATTGCAATGTAATTTACTAATCCAATCAGCGTATCTGTGCTTATGCTTAAATATATGATGAAACAGCCACATATTTTTTAAAGATGACATATTATTTTTTATTTATATTTAATTTTGCACTTCCCAGAATTTTCTTGTCTTTTCCTATTGCCTTATGGTGTGTTGCTTGACTCCTGTTCTCTGTAAGTGTGAAAAGTCAGGAGGAGAGTTCACAGCAGGTTGATGGCCTGGAGATTAAAAGTCTGTCTAAGGACATTTCAAAGTTGTAAAGGTATTATTCTCACATGTACTTATTCCTTGGTGGGTGTGAACAACAGCTACTCACCAAGCTGGTGTAGTGTGAAATAGTTTCCCGTGAAATGATGTGCAGACATATGCAGAAAGCCACACGTACAGCACATGCACAGCCCCATCCTTGACTTACGATTAGTGAGATTCTTGCTGATAACTGAGTTAGGAATGACCAGTGGGGCACCCAGCATTTTAATTACCCGCACAACTGTGTGTATTTTCCATCTTCACTAGACCAAAACCATGATCCTGTCCTGATGCTTTGAGACTGACACACTGGAATGACCTTGACTTCTTGGCAGTAGTTCACTTTGGCTAGGCCAGAAGACTGAAGAATTTGCTGTGTGGATGGTTATTCTCTGTACATTCCTTTGTTTGTCAATACATGAGATCAATTTTTCCCATGCCCCATAAAAGTAAATTTTAGTCTACTAAATGCTAAAAGTTGTTCTCAGTCAACCTAAATATACCAGCTATAATTAAACATAAGAGTGTCAAGTCTTTTAAGCAATTTTCCAAATCTGGGTAATAATTTTACATCTGGTTACTATGTGAATGAACATAGTAGATGAATATAGTATATAATATAGTAGAACTGCTACTGCTACTAGTTTGCTTTTAACTTTTTAAGGCAGTGAATGGGACACTGGAGCAAGTGGATCCAAGTCTTTTGACAAAGCCTGCTCAATCACAATCCCAGGAGGGGACTATGATCAGAACAAGGGGCCTTTTCAACATGCACAAAACTGAGCTCTTCCTGCCCTACTGCTGTACACCAGCACAGCCACACCTTTCTGGTGGGCCAAAATTTAGTGTGACACATGCCAGAAATGACAATAAGAAATGAAAAGGCCACATGGAGCCATTGCTGCCTGTCAGTCATTGTAGAAGGTGGCAAGTGGGACAGGAGATGTGTTGGAGAGGGACCCACTCATTTGGGGACTAAGAGAGTAATGCAAAACATGGATATGATTCTTGGAAAAATTTAAATTATTTGTCTCTTTATGTTACTTTGCTCAGTAGTAATGTATTTATTATGCTAGTAAGCCCATATTAAAAATATGCTGAGATTTGCTCTGGAAACAGAACTTGGCTACAACTGCTAGGATGACAATTTTCTTGGAACAGTTTTTGGTGGATATTTACTTACATACACAGATACTTCAGTCACCTGAAAGTCAGATATTTCATCTCAATTAGTTGTGTAGATTTCCTCTGAAGTCATTGGAGAAACCTAGATGACTCCAGGAGGAGAATCCTCCTATCTTAACAGGGGCAGATTGGATAAGTCATGTTTTAGTGAGGTTCATCCCATTCTAAAGTGCTTGTCCTAGAGACCAGATGAAATATGTCCTGAAAAAGCTGAATTCTCTCCAATGACTGTAGTGACTGCTTAGACTCAGATAATGCTCAGATGAGGTTAATCTGACTCCTGGCAAATACTTTATGATCAGTAACTTAGTGGGATGTATCAGCACTGTGAGGTCTTAGATATTTCCTGGTAATCATGTATACAGGAAAAATTCAGAAATGCAGTGTAGGAACTAATGACATTCAAATGGGGAAAGGTATTGCAATATGAATTTGTATATTGAACTCAAGATACTCACAGGCACGTACTGTAGTTTTGTTACTTTAATAATACCTTATTTTACACTGAACATCCAAACAATCTTTGATTTTGATTGCTAGTATATATCTCTGATGCCACTGTGCTGTGGCATTGCCAGATTTCTTTATTCATTTAGGCTAGCAGCTTAATAAATCTTTTCCTGTTTAAGAAATACTTTTTGCTGGGATTTTCTGCATGTTCTCTCTTCCTACCTTTCTGTCTCTTCTTGTACCTGATCTACTCCCTTCCATTAGCAGAAAATTAAAAGTTTGATAGCTATTGTAAATAATTTAAACATAACTTCTATTTCAGTTAGCGTACTAAATACATATGCTTCTAAATAGTAAGACAGATGTGATGAAAATCAGGTCTCAGTGCACTAGTTGTTTCCTCAAGTACCTGGTGAGGCCATTCTTGAAGTTTTTGTGCAGGAAGACCTCTGTGCATACAGCAAATCACAAATAATTTATCTCTAAATGATTTCTTAGAACGCTCTATTGTACCACGCTTGCCAGATGTCCCACATCAAGCTCTAACCTCTCACATTGTCTTGTGGAGATCAACCTCTGTACAACAAACTAAGAGTTTCTACGTTTTAGGAGATTACTTTGAGAGCAAAGAACTACTCAATGTGAATAAGGCTGAAAGACTGTGATCCTAAAAGGAAAGTATTTTTATTCATCTCTAACATAGCTTAAGCCAAGGAAGATCCAAATCAAAGACAGAAGACCAAAGTGCTTATATGACATTAAGCAATATCCAGTCATTAGAATATTATCAGACATTCATGCCAGTCATTAGAATATTATCAGACAGAGGAACCAGATTGGAAACATGTTTCAGAATAAGGCTTATACTGGAAAAAAATCCCAGGAGAAACAGTTATCATCTGGCTCAGGTAAGACAACTGCCTACAACATAAATAGTTGTTTTACCTTGGTGATAGTATATTAAGATATTAAAGTTTGTTAAAAGTTTATTGATGAAGGAAAAAAAAGAGCACAGTCTTGTATGAGTCCATCTATTTTACTTGCTTGTTTGCTGATGAACAGAATTTCCCTAAAGGAAAATAGAAAGAGAAAAAAAAGAGGGTAAAAGCAGCCCATTTGTTGAAATTATCATTAAACATGAATGCCATTATCTGTGCTCAGGCGCCATTCCCATAAAAAAATGAATCCCAGAGGTGTTCATGTGTTCTCATCATAGTCTCACTACTGGGCTGTGTGTCCAGAGTGTGATAGATCTCCCTCTCTGGAAAAGAGGGGGGTTTGTATTTTTGTCTTTCTTTGTATACAATTCTCTTTTTATTTCAAGCATCATCAGTGAGTAATTTGGATTAATCTTCCTCTTCCTCCTAATGACGATAAACTTTGTGGACGTGACCACAGGTTATAGTCAGATTGTGCCACTATAAACACCATTTTCATTTGGTTCATGACGACTGAAGGGTGATGTTAGTGATTTTTTAAAGGAAACTTTATTGTAAGTGTGGAGGTAGAGCTTTCCTCTTTCAAGAAAATTGCAAGGTAGCTCTGTAGACTCATAAAAGGGCTCAGAGCAATTTAGGAAGGAAATCAACTCAAAGGGCCATCTCTCTCATCCAAAGCCCTGCTCAGTGCAAGGCTGCTTGCATCAGATTCCTTGTCCAGACAAGTTTGAGTATCTCCTAGGGCAGAGGTTCCAAAATTTCTCTGGGGAACTTGTTCCAGTGTTTCACCTCAGTCACCGTGAGCATTTATTTGTTTTCTGGTATCTCATCTCATCCCTTGTTGCAAATTGTGGCCCATGTGCTGTCTCTGTGCACCGCAAATATCTGTTCTCCAGGCTGTACATGGCTGGCTGCCTCTGTCGGATGGGTGCAGTGCTGACTCATGTGCAACTGTTTGTGCAGCTGTCTCATCTCACAAAATATGTGATGAATTTCCACATTTGGAGAAGGAGGGGAACATGTTAATTCCCCTTCTACTATTCTCATTTTCACAGTTCGCTAAAAGACAAGACTAATGCAGAGAAAACACAGTTACTCACAAAATACTTATATATTTATTTATTCATGCCACAGAACCTACAGGAAATCTGTTTGAATTCTTCATAGTTGAAAACTTATTCCAAAGAACCATTTGTTTTCCTCTTCAAGGAGTGGGAATTTAAGACACAATGTGAGGTGGATTCAATAAAATATTATATTTCTATGTGTAAAATCTGTCCAATTATCACACAGGTATAAGCTTTCATGCATAGTTTGGACAGGTTAGAACTGGAAGTAAGGAACATGTTTTTGCTACAATCACCATTATGTTTTGAATAAATAAGAGAGAACTGTCTTGATATGTTTCTGAGCTTCCTACATCATGAGTAAAAGCCATTCTCAGAAGTGGTCTAGTTAATTGAAAGGTCTTGTGGCATATGTCCTGTGAGCACATCTGCAGAAATCTGTTCTGTAGCTGGTACCTGAAAAATATTAAAACAGAGGATGGAGAAGAGAGAAGAGAAAGAAATATAGTAGTCATTGTCTACCTTCTAAAAAACACATTGAAATTATGGGTGCAAGATTCCACTCGAGCAGTGTAACAGTGTTACTTTAATTTTAATTACTCTTACAATTTATTTTTCTTTAATGATTTCTAATTAATTGATTTCTATATACAAATTTGTGTCTCATTGTATGTAAATAGTTGCACCAAAAAAAAAAAAAATTGTGCCCTACTATCTGTAGAGAACAGAAAATTATACCCTGAGGAGAATCAGCTCATCACTATGGAATTAAATTAAGTCTGTTGATTAAACCTTCATATTGTGGTCAGGCTCTTTTGGAGGCATGAAGTAGTCTGATTTAGTTACATTACAGCAGTGAGGGGAAGTATATTTAAGGAAAAGGTTATAATGGCCTGTTCTCTCCTGAACAATTGCAACATACACATTTTAGTGACTAATAATAAAAAAAAACAAGTCACACAATTATAAAATAGACATAGTATTTCTCCAGGAGCTTTTGGTGATAACAAAAAAGCAAAATTTTATTGACTTGTCAGGTTCCTACAGGAAATCTTGAGCTGGTCCTATCAGTCTCTCCGTTGCCAACCCACAGTCATTTGAAGAACACAAAGATCTGCCACTTGGAGTTCTTTCATGGTTGCTCACTGCCATTGTCTTTTTGCATTTGTTCTCTCCCAGTGTCTTTTTCTCCATGGTAACACAGGAGTTGATAATAATGTACAACACTTAATAGCAGAAGTATTCAGAGGGGAGAAGTGTAAAGTCCAAGAAGTGTAGAAACCTGTGCCCAGAGCTGCGCACTAGCTTTCTAACTGTTACAGAATTTAACCTTTTTTTTTCTACTCAGTTCATATTTGTCTCATTCTCCAAAAAGGGGTCTCATTGGTTTTATCTGTCATTTACTATACCCTTCTTCTCTTCTCTTTATTGCTTCCTCGGAGTGCAAAACACTTCCTCAAGCTCACGCTTTCTTGTTTGATGTTTCAGTACTAACCGTCAGAGGAGAGAATCACGAGGCTGCTAACCTGATCTCAAAGGTAAATTTCAATACAGCTGATATCACCGGAGGCTTGCAAGTGGAAATGGAACCAATCACGAAAACACAACAGCCAGTCTCTGCTTCACAAGCGTTTTTTAGGACAAAACAATATTTCTCTGGATCAAGTTCATCTAAGCCACGTCTTGGTTTTCTGGCAAACTCCCAGCTAACTATTCATCTGCCTGAACTGACTCTGTTGCTGGGAGAATTCTTTGCACCAAGAACAAACAGAAATTATCTTTTTCAGTCAATGTCATTTTGCTCTTTGCTTTAGAGGCTAAATGAGAGAATGAAAGGCCTTTCAGATCCTTCATTTGTTTCAGCTAGAGTACATAGAAGTGCCCAAAAATCCTCGTTGGCTGATGCCCTTCCCTGCTGCCTGATGTGAGTGGGCTGTCTCGTTCATTGTGCTGTTAACGGCACCTGTACTTTTTTGACCATGTTTCTTGTACCTCAGCATCTCACAACTGCGCTGGCCAAATGCTTAGCCAAGTGAAAGGCCAAATTGGTCTGGAGGACTCATAAAACACAGTTCATGACTACATTCTTCTGATAACTACAGTAAATTAAAATAATCCATATTTTCTTTTGGTGTCCCAGAAAGAATGTAAATATCAGCACGATTATATGAATTTGTAATATTTGTTACACACACACTCTCTCTCTCTCCCCTCTTTGTTTTTGGGCATGCATCCAACAGAAAAATATGTGTCACTGAAGTTTAGAACTATTTGCTTCATCATGCTTCTGGCATGCTCACCTGTGAGTCACAGACACGGTTACCGATGGGATAGATTCTCCAGAGTGCAAACTCCAGCTTCAAACTTGCTCTCCCTTAAACTGCCTGTCAGGGACATGGATTTTCTGTCCAAAAAAGTTAGGCACTGAAATACTCATCATTGGAAAATGGGAGGTTTGTAAACATTTTTGAGGATGATTTTGGTAAAATTTTGCACTGTGACATTTTTCAGTCCAGAGTATTTATATTTTTGGTACCAAAACCAGCTTTTCAAAAACCAGTCTTCATTTCAGTTTTTTTTTTCAATTATTCATGGACTTTCATTGCACAGTGAAGTTGTCTAGCTGTGTTTGGGTTCAGTGCTTGTAAGCTCGTCTGCTTCTTCTCTCACATTTGAATTTTTGCTCATTCGCTTCCCCAGATCTGCAATCCTTAGAAGGAGCACATTTTGAGAACAAAGAGGTATTTACTGCAAAGAGTTAAAACAGCAAACAAAGACAAACTAGGAAACAGCACTCCACACTGTTCTTCCCAGCTCAAAGGAAAAGGGAATTTGTAACATGAAGGATCCCTTTGTGTGAGCTGCTGGCTTCATGGGTGTAGACTGGGTGAATATACAGTGCTTTGGGGCAGCGTATAGAGGAGACTTGATGCTAGTAGTCAGTGGACTACGTGTTGGGGTAGGGTGGGTGACACCTCCTTCCACCACTGCCAGTCTTACTGGCATGGCTACGAATTTGCCCTTTTTATGCCAGAAGCCATGATCTCATCTTTGTTAGGTATTGGAAGCAGTCAAAGTCGAAAACACTCCGACAGTTTTGAGGACGCGAGGATATTATTCTACTGCTAGGCTACAGCTAGTTATGCTGCACTGCTCTCACTTACTACCTCCTGTGCCGCCACCTGCCAGACCCAGCCCGCCTCATCCAAACGCCGTCTGGCATTGCTGGAGCGTGAGGGGCACGGCCTCCCCGTGAAGGTGGAGTATGTTGGCACCACAGGCCAACAACCCTTCATTCTTCAATATGGCTGGCGCCCAGGGTCAGGGCAGGAGAAGTCATGGGGTTTTTTTGTTGTTTTTTTTTTTTTTTTTGGTCCAAGTAGCTCAAACAAAAGGCAGTTATTGTACGTATGAGGAGCCTAACAGCTCTCCCTGAAAGCAATGCTACAATTGTATGGCCAGTCTCCGATGCACCGTTGGATCGGGGAATGTTTAAGAATTTAGACACTGAACCTGTCTTGAGATACAGTATAAATTCAATGTCCTTTTTTTGAAACCATGGAGTTGCTTCCGTGAGTTCTGCATTTCCTTCCTTATTTTCAGTCTTTACACCTGGTAACAAATGCCCCAACAGGTCTGAGCTTTTTTTTGTCCTTTTCTAGGACAGCCCTCCTGCCCCCCCTCCACAGTCAGGGTAAAGAAGAGCCATGCCATGGCTCAGGCATGAGCTTCTGTAGAAGAGCAGCGCGGGCGACGGCGTGGCAGCTTGTGACGTTCTGGTATGTAGCCCATACAACTGCAGAGAGGCAGATTGGCTGGCCCGAGCGGAGTCTCTTCTGCCGAGGTGGGCTCCCGCTGACCCACTGAAGTGGGGACCTGTAGGCTGTGCCTGTTCCTCCATTCACCCCCATCACTTGCTGCCGTGGCTGCGGTCCAGATGGACACTGTGTTACGCAGGCTGGAGATGAGGCTTCGTTCCTGCTGTCAGGACTGTGGAGCCCATTTTTCTGAGGAAGCAGCTTTCAGATATTTGGGGTTGTGCCAGGTCCTGATATCCAGAAAATCCTGAGTTTAAGCACGTTCCTTAAAAACAGTACTCCCTGCACCTTTCTGTCCCAGGCTCCAAATGCTGCCCTAAGATTAAGGGCACCTGGTTTGTCAGAGGTTTTTGTAGGTTCACATGTGGCTTTTGTTTTAAAATATATTAATTCATTAGAATGTAAAATCATCTGCCCAGGGGATGTGAGATGTTGGACCACAACCAAGTATTGGCTTGTAGCCTTCTAAACCAGGGTGCTAAGAAATAAATCCTAAATAGAAATTGATAAACAGTTTATGTTGAAAATGTATTCAACAGACTTCACCCTTCTTTTCTAAGAGTTTTCCTCAAAACAGTTGATGTTTTCTAGCTTTGTTCTGCACATGAAATGCTGTATGCTGATACTGGAAACAGCCAAAGTTGTTTGCTTGATTGCAAATTTTTGAAATGTGTTTTGCTTCTTTAGGGGCTCCTATATTTGATTGCATTATTCCTTCTCTCTGGCTAGATGATAAAAAAATTCATAGACAAAAAAGGACATCAGTTATAACTGGTTTCCTTTAGGTGTTGTCTAAATGCCAGTACTCATATATAAAGCAATGACCAAAGAATGTGGATAGGGAAAACATACCATAAAGCGATTGTAAAATTACTAAGCAAGCACTGATTTTTAACATCACAGAGTTTACAGTCCTTCAGCACTTCTGCAACTGGTGGTATTTAAGCGGCTTGCTGCATCCATTGGCACTTCATTGACTTTAAAGGAGCTCCCCATGGGAATGGCAGTGTTCTTATATTCTGCCAGTTATAAGGTTGGGAGAAAAAGACAGAGGGATGAGACATATCGTGCAAGCAAGTTTGATGGACACAAATTACCCCAAGCCTACAAATTCACCTAAGCCAACCCTGTGCAATAGGATGTGTTCAAATCTGCATATGATGCATCTCACATTGCTTGTGCCCTTTGCAAACTGAAACTGAACTACAGTGGTGTGAAGGAATACATAAAGGAATTAGCTTTGACCTTAATTGAATTGTAGAGTGATCATATTTATAGTTACAGAAGCACCTTGTTTTTAATTAGAAGCTATCAGAAGGAATTCAAACTTCAGAGTTTGGAAAGATAGAGTATTGGGTTGAAAGTGCTGACATTGTCTCAAAAAATTCAGAGATTTTTACAAAGAACATCATTACCCTCTTCTTATCAGCACTCATTATGCTTCAGGAAAAGTTTCTGTCTAAATCCAGAAATCTGCCATGCTATGCTCCTGTAATTTCATCTTTACAATTAGTTTTCAACAGAGTGTCAGCAGAAGAACGCCAGTTGAAAATGATTAAGCAGAGGGAGTCTATTTTTTACACAACAAAATATTTTTATTTTTTTCATTTCCTCACTTACCCACACTATTTGTCTCTTTCCATCATCTGTTTTGTCTCTTCAGAAAGCCAGGCTGTGAAGCGTCTGTGGCAGGAACCCATTTTTCATGATCTGTGCAGGTAGGTACTCTAATATAAATAAATTTTAAAAATCCTTGTCACTCCTCAGCCAATAAAACATTTAGCGTAAGTAAGTGATGGTGTAAACCATTACCGCTTGGGTGTAAACGTGTTACGTTGAAGTTCCAGCTACAGATCATTTAGATGGATCTAGAAACTCCGTGAAGAAACTGCCACAGACTTTGTACATGCTGCATTGAAAATGTCCCCCACCAAGCCCCCTGGTGTGGATTGCCTGGCAAAACGACCCAACAACCCCAAAAAAGAACAGGACTGTCATTTTCTGACTGCACTAGTGGTAACAGCAGAGCTGCCCGCACATTTGACTGCCTCAGAAGGGATTTATAACTTTATGTGTGACTGCCTCAAAGATCTTGAAATTTAGGTTGTTAATCAAAAATATTTTGGTTTCAAGCTTAATCTCTTGAGATGTTAAAAGAAGGTACTAAATTCATATAATTAAGTAAATAATAAACCAAACAGTAATACAAGAAACCTTAACTAAAACAGATTTCTGAGGGATTTGACAGATTACAAGCTGCTAACACTGTAATAACCACTGTTAAAATCTGTAATCTCATTAACATCAAAGAATTAGAACCAAACTGAAAAAAAAAAACCTGGGAAATTATTCAAAAAATAAAAGAATCCTTTTTAGTATAGCCTCCACAGGTGTTGAGAAATCTAAGAGGGAATGAAGGAGAACAAGAAGATTTCAGAAGAGGCTGATGAAATGAAAGCTGTGATGAAATATCTACTGCCTTCCTTTCAAGGACTTCCAATTGAAGATCTCACATTTACCAACAATGTTTGTTAGGAGTGCTCTGTCATGGGGCCAGGGGGTGTATCCAAATGTTGCATAACAGTAATAATAAAATAAGAGAAGACAGAATGGTAGAGCTCATAATTTTTTCCATTGTTAAAAAACCTGCATATCTGATTTTTACATCAAACAATTGTTCTAGTATATTCTTGTTCATGTAAAATTCTCCTAACAGGTTAGAGGCACAAAATCATCATTTTTGTACTTATGGTTTTATCCAAGGTAAAGGGAGCTGGTGAGCTTAACTACATTGTATATCTTGATTATTGTTAGTTTTGTAGACAGCATTGTAAGATTTTTGATGAAGATAATATTATCAAATAGTTTTATGCCTTTTTGTCACCATGATATTTTTACAAGATTTTGAAGGTACACTATTTGTACGATTAAAAAAGGGGGAGGTTTGTACTCAATGTAAGCAGCCCTAATGCACAGGCTGAAGAGAAAGCCTAAATGTGGCAATTTAGCACAAAACATAGCAATTCTTTTTACATTGCAACACTCTATGCGTATTACAAGCAGCATCTTGTCAAAAACCAGGATGGGAAGGTGAATAAATTCTTCTATGTCAACACCATGGAAGAAAGAAGCTGAAAATAGATAAGAAAATACAGATAAATAATTTCCTGCTGTTTGCAGCAAGAGGTATGACACAGAAAGCTCTCTCCAGGAGGTGGCCTTTAAACATTTTAGTGCTGTGAAGTCAAAACCACCTAGCCCATAGTCAGGGCGTGCAGGGCGTGGTAGAATGCTAGAGCTATGCCAGTGGAGAGCAGGCAACAATTCTGCCCTAGCTCCAGTTTCTGTGATCATTTTAGTGTGTAATCCTGTTTAGAGTATGATAGGATAATGTCATCTGGAACATAGAAAAGGCTGGATGATAGCTGACAATCATCTCTGAAAGACAAAGTTGGTAACTATCTGTAAATATATGTTTCTAAATGTGGATAAAACCCAATAACGGACCTGTTCAGAGCAGCTAACTGATTTTCAAAGATCTTAACTAGTTCTTAGATTGTAAATCTGATAATCTAATATTTTATTGAAAAATGAAATCAAAATTTTATGTGAGATATTTTTGAAGTAAACAGAGTCCAGCCCTGTGATCCTCCAACATTTGCGAAAGCTGGCATCTGACTGTGGAAAAGAATACTTAAACGCCAGAACAGAGGTAAAATAACTAAATTCAGATAAATGGCATGCTTCAGATTAAGACTGAGGTAGTCTCAGGTCATAGATAAGAAATATACATTTTATATTGACAACAGAAACGCAACAGCAAGGTTATTACAAACCAGACAGGAGCATATTCATACAGTTAATTATGACCGCTGTTGAAAAGATGTAAAGTTCATCTATTTAGACTTTTTAAAGTCAAGGTCCTATGAAAGTTAAGCAGAGAGAGGGAGAACAGGGTTTCATAGGACAACCCCAGAGGGGGCCTTTGATCAATCATTCCAGAGGGTCTTCTGGGTCTAGAGTAGGAACAGTAGAAAAGCTGCAATGGCAATATAATCAGCAGGTAGGTTAACAGGACCTGATGGGGAGGGTTACCAAAACTTGTTCTCAGATTTAAAAGAACAAGAATTAACACCTGGCAGTTCTGTAGAGAAAATGACACCAGTAAGCAACCCAGTATATGCAATCTCCTGCTTAACAGCAGACTGAATATAGTCTGAAGTTTTTGTCCCTCTGATATGGCTATCAGAATTTCAGGTGCTACCAAAGCCACCTTTTTGCCACTGTTTCAATAATCTTCTGTTTATAGTTATCTGCAGAATACATGGCTCTGCATACAGGGGTCTAATTTAGGGGAACAAAAATTTCTTGCTCTCTGTTGGGATATGCTCATCCTTCAATAGGTGCAAAAAGGAAGCCAGATTCCCAACATCAGGTGGTTTGGTCCAATGAACACACTGTAGTAAGCTCTTCCAACCCCAAACCATACGATATTTGAGGCTTGCTGTGGCTTTGCTCCAAATCAGGGAGGTGATAGCAACTGCTTCACTCATGTCACCAAGGTCCCCGTGTAGCCCTTTTTGCATTGTGGCCCATAGGAAGACCAATGTTATCTTTCCCTCCCCAAGTCAGTCTGGACCAAGTATCAGTTCCTCTAGGTCAGCTACAACATCTGAAGATATGGGTGCTATCTTTTTGCTCAAGCAGGTGAAGGTTTATGTTCATCAATCCAGCACGGCTGGGTTCAGTCCCTGTAGTTAGGGTGCTATTATGCTCCAACTGTATCTTCCAGTAGGACAGATGGGCAATATCAGCAATGCCTCTTTGAAAACAATTAGGAACAATTTTTGAGCAGAGTCCAGTGTGCCCACCATCGTGGTAAAGTAGTCGGTCTATCTTGGGTACTATTCCTGCTAGACTGATACAAAGGGAGAGAGAAAGAAAGAAAGAAAAAATAATTATTGAACATGGGTCTCAGATGTATTAAAAGCAGAGCACGCATTTTAAAAAAAACCCCAGAACTGGACACTATTCAGGCAGTGCTCTGCTATTTTGACACACCATGTGGACCCTGGTGTAAAAAGAAAAAAAATAATAATGCATATGTGTGGTAATAATCTGCACATGACTGGTTGCTGTAATGTACACTGCTGTACTGCCAGCAGGGAAGTGAGTGATTGCCTCTCGCCTACACAATGGACGCTGGCTTTGCCTCACATGGGTTTTCAGCAGGAGAACAAATAAAAGGAGGGGAGAAAAGGAATGAAAACCATTGCCTGACCCCCCCTGCCTCCCAGCCCTGGAGGCTTGATTAAGTAGTTAATAACAAGTTTTTTTGTTTTTTAATTTTTAGATGGGCTACAGTGCCCACAGAACTTGCTGAGTGAGAGACAAAAGTCAACTACCCACCTTTTGCTTTTGTCTCTGTGTCTTTTAACCTAGGTAGTGAGACATATGCCACAGGAGCTGTGCTCATCAGGAAAGTTTTTATTTGTTTTGCTAGTCTGATGGTTCATCCAGAGCAGTCTGATATTCAAATGAATCTGTCAGGAACAAGAGTGTGGTGCTTCAGTTCTTGCTCAGGCCTGATGACATTGATTTGTGAGCACACTGCTTGACTATGGGATGTGTGACAGATAAATTTTATCAAAATTAAGGCACAATTAAACATTTCATCTTCCTAATTACTGGCTGTAGATTCAGCCTGATGACCATGTGCTGTAAGAAATCAGCGACCATTACACATTTTAATGGAGCACAGCTGTCTTACAGCTTGGTAATATTTGCACAGTGCCACAGAACTGTAATTTATGATAAAAAGAAAAAATGTGTATTGGCTCTTTTTTGCCAAAATAGATTAAGGATTCATATACTTTAATGAGATTTGGACCTAGCCTTGGATTATCGTTATAAATGATTTATGTGCATGTTGGTGGACTCTTGTAGTTTTGAGTTGATTTGTGTTTTGGTAGACCAGTATGTAATTCAGTATTTCCTTGTGTGCCAGTATTTGCATCCTTTCCCCTCTCTCAATTTCATTTCTATTTTTCCACCATAACTTAGCAAGAAAGGCAAGTAGGAAAGTTAAGAAAGCATCAAGGCATCTTTTTCAGGAGCACCCTTCACAGCAAAACCCACTCCCAAAATCTCTCCCCTGCTCCATCACTCTGCACACAGAGCACAGAGGGGACAGGAAGGAGGGATGTGGGTGACACTGGCCTGGATCAGGGTCGCTCCTGCACCCTGGAAAGCAGGGAACAGAGGAAGAGATGCTACCTGAACCCCTGCTCAGGCAGAGACCTGCCCAAAAGTTGCCGTATCTCAAGGCAGAGTATCAAAACCCTTCCTTCTGCTTGTCTAAAGCACAGCCTACAAAAGGGTGTTTGCTCCCCTACTCGATATTTTTCCTGTTCCAGTAAGGTTTTTTCCAGAAAAGGTGCTGCTTCTCTAAAGGAAAAAATCCCAGCAACGTACCCAAGATATAAGTTTCAGAACCACCTTTCTTCTCCATTTTCTTCACTAGGTTTCTTTAACAGCTTATTTAGAGAGTGTGTGGAGCAGGGGGAATGATGATGATAAAGTTAGGTGGTTTATATATACACATATATATACATACACACATATACACATACAGACACACATATACAATGACTGTGTTGTATTTGTGCATGTTTTATTTTTACACTAAACTCAGTGAACCAAATTCTCACTAAGTTTAACTACCTCGATTTCCAAGGAGTCACACTTAAGTCCAGAGTTTGGCCCCATATGTTACAAAACCCTGAGACCCATATGTGCAGATGAAAAGAGAAACTAAATTCTAATTTTCATAATAAAAAAAGAAATCCTGTCCAAGCTTGATTTGCTTCAGTGTTCATATGCTGGAATGTTTCATACTGTACCAGGTTGCATATGCTTGCACACTAATTCTCAATTGCCGTATGCAGTTTGTGACAACCATCTGCTGAGACCTCCCTTAGAGTTCTTTCTCCCACTCAGCCCAGATGAAATAAAAATATGGACAGAAACAACTTCTGCAGGGAGATGAAAAAGTTAATAGGGGACTTGGAGTCAGACTGTGTATCTGATTCAAATTCAATTGCTCCTACAACTTATGCCCTACTTATAAAATATTCCTGAAGTGTAAAACATTAAATATAACAGAAAACTGCAAAATAAAGCCATACTTCTTTTGACAGACTTGACTGTACTAGAAAGGTAATAATAAAATATGTACGCACAGCACACATGTGTTAGCTAGCTCTCACCTACAATTCTGAAACAGCAGCTTAGATGAACTCTGTATAGCACCTTATCACATTAAAGCATCCTAAAGCAGGAGGTGGATGAGTGGTGAGAAAAAGAGGGTGTGAGAGGGCTGAAAAATCTGCTCTTGGTTTCATCACCAGAGAAGGGATTCCATTTAAGCCAATCTCATCAGAAACTCTGAGTGCCAGGTGTTGGCTGCTCCCATTCAGGCCAGAGAATCTGAAAAATCAGGTATTGTGGGCAAAGTGAACAGGTAGATGGACAAGCAATGAGCAGAGAGAGAGGAGAGAGGTAAGAAGTCATAGATGGACTGTTTACTTTGAGTATCTCCTAATCTCCAGTTCTCCATTTCACCTCATCATGTAGTAACGGGTTAAATTCCCTATCACATGAGCATTTTGGAATCATAGAAAACAGGAAAGAGAGAGGGTTTAGAAGGCCAAGCAGTCAGTTCCCTGTCCCCAAGCAGGACTGGCTATACTGAGGCCATGGAGTGGAGGTGGCAGTGATGGCAAGTTGGTGTTTAGCTAATTTGTTCTTTAAAACCTACTGATACAATAAAATTGATCCAACCAGATTTTCCCTAAGATCAGATCTATGTCCATTTCTACCATTTAAAGCCTTGTGCTTCTTTCCAGAGCATCGGCTGTCATGGAAAAAGGTGGTGGTGGCAGTGATGGTGGTTTTCTCTAGTGCTGCTCGTTTGCACATTCACTGAGGTCTTGGTAGTGTGGAGCAGAGGTAAAGATGAGTCCAGGTGTCTTCTGGCCAAGAAATCTATATCTACGTGCCAGAGTGATGCTCATCTAGTTCATAACAGCATAACATTTCTGCCCCATGATTGATTTGTAAGAGGAGATTGTCTCAGGTGATACCTTGGGTTTTAGAGGCTCAGTAAGTCATAAGGGATTTTTGCCCTAGAAATTGTAAGGCTGCACATATGTAAACCTTGAAGCTGAAATGGGTTTGAACTATTTTAAGAGCTTTTTAAAGGCTGGCATATTAAGTTATATATCAATCTGTCCCCCATTGGTTATTATCTTAACAGCTGCTGTAAGTGTGGCCTATCAGTTTTAAATATAGGAGCAGCAGTAAATAGTGCATTATGATATTCCAGATGGAACACTTAAAATAAATTAAAATATCCATATATTTGAGAGTTTGCTACAGCACCAGTGTTATATCATCATTTTCTGTAGGTAGTGTAACAATCTCTTATCCCTACAGCACTAAAAATTTGAGGACGTGGATGAGTGGAGAACTGTTGACAACCGAATATTCAGCAAGACCTCTTGGCAGCAGAAAATGTTTCAGGGTTTGATGCATGAGTGGAAGAGAAGAAGGACTGTACCAGGCTCCGGGATCTGTTTTTTCTTCTTCTGGGTTCTTTCTACTCATACCAACCGTTGGAAGTCCCTATGAGGCCACATGTCATTGTGAACCATCTATTGCTGACCTGTAGCAAGTTGTGCCTTGAGGAATGTCTGCTCTAGAAGGGAAATAACTAGCTTAAATGGAATTTTGGAGAAGGGCAGCTCTAATGACCCAACATTTGTAATGAAGAAAACATCCTGAATCCACCTGAAGTTCACATAGCCTTCCCATCACACGGCATAGCAAACGTGTTTTGTTGACGGAGTGAAAGGGAAGTGAAATTCCATTGACCCTTTTTCCTCTGCTGTAAAATTAGCTCCATTAGAGTACACTAGCTTGCTTTTGAGGGACCAGGGCTTGATGTGAGGTGGTTTGACTCAATAGCTGAGATGAGAAACTGGCCTGCCAAGCCCTGGATGTGACACCTCTATTAATTACCACATGGTTTAGTGTCACACTAGTAACCACATGCAAGCCTCTGCAAAACTGTTTTTTTTCCCCCAGTTACATTGCTTAGGATGTTGATGTCTGGGGCAATGACAGGCTCTTGCAATGTGCTCACACCATGACACAGACAGGGGGTTTACCTTCTGGCCTTACTGGAGTCACTCAGCAACTTTAGAAACACAGAAGGCAAGTTATCACGTCTCTTTGTGCAGGTGTGCTTGCTTGATCACTGAGGCACTGAATAGGTCAACTTAACCTTGCCATAAAAATATATCCCCATACATATCCTACCAGAAAATGTGGAAGATAAAAGACAGGTGCCAGAAGGTAGTGTAACTCTGATGGTGCAAATCTTTAGAGCATCAGGTCCTTTGGAAGGTGCTTGGGAAAGGCATTCAGCAGGCTCTAGTAAATATTGCTTTTATTGCATGCAAATACACATTGCTTGTTATCTACTTCAGTTTTCCTCACTGAAAGCCACTTCCTGGATATCGTGGTCACTGTTCAAGTAAGATATCGGCAGCACCTTTAACATGTCATCTACAGCACTATAAAAGCAGTGTGTATTTGTCACTTTTGTCCCTACCTTTAAACTCCAGAATCTTGTGCTCTATAGCTGGAGGTGCTATAGCTGGATGAGAACAAAAGACCAACTGCTAATACGTCTTTTGCTTAATTGATTTGGGTTTATTCTGCTACCTAGCAGCTATCTGGTATGTTATTAAGCATAACAGTGGATAAATGTTCAGGTTTCCTCTTTAGAATTGATGAAACCAATATCAGTCTGTATACCTGTAGCTTTCCTGAGGTACTTCTTACTGCGTTTAAACTCCTGGAATTAATTAAAATCGTCGACTACAAAGCACTCTGAAGCTGTGACCAGGCAAGCCCCCATCTCCTGTTAGCCTAGTATGTAAAGCTGTTTCTGCCCAGTGCTTGATTCTCCCCCATGCCATGTGGAGATATCAAAATGGATCAGGCACGACGTAAGGGAAACGCATCAGCTCGCATCTCTGCCGAAAACGAGGTACCATGGAGATGGTTGATGCAGAATCACAGAATAACTTACTGGCTCCTTTGTAGAGCTGCTAGTTAGTGCCAGGTATCTGTTCTGTTACTGCATCTCGACCAGTGCCAAGGATCTTCAGCTCACTGGTGGAAACCTTTTCAACCAGGAGTGTAGGTGCCCACCTGATCACGCCAAGAGACTTGTGTAGTGTATTCTTAGGAAACAATTCAGCATCAAGCAACCCTTCTGGGTAAAGTCAGGTACAAAATGAGCTTCTTTTTGTAAATTGTAAAAAAACCCCTCAAAACTCTTCACCTTCCTGAGATCAATTGGTGAGCCCAGGCCAATACAAGCCATAGAAATGTTGCTGTCAGATGATCAGTCCAGTTTTTCTAGCTATTAGGCTATGCAACCCCCAGCTTTATTTCTAGAGAATACAATATTTATTTATAAGAAGTCATTCTTAAGAAATCAAGATAAAAGTGACACCGGAATTAATTCCAAATCTTCCTTAACACCTAGTTCATGGATTCTATCCCTAACTTTGAGTGGAACCGCAGCAACCCTGAAGTTTTCAATAAAATCTCCGCTTATTGACACCAGTGTGAACTGCTGAAAGCAATTACCTATACATTTCTCTGTATATGCTGGGAAGAAGCACTTTACAGGCTGCCTACAGCCACGTAACTCAGTATCAGAGGCAAGAATCACTATAGGAGCAACTCTACAACTGAATGCTGAAAAACCTCTGGCAGATTAGTTCCTTTTACTGGCAGGTGTTACTGTGACAATATATCAATCTTTTTAAAGTAATGCATTGCCATTCACAGGTCCGTGGGCTGCTTTTATACTTCCATCATCATATCTGTGGCCTTCAAAGTTACAGCTGATGGACCTTCTGTCAAGAACCAGATATTTAATCGTTGTGACAGCATCCTACATTTTTTTGAACCCCAGAGGCCTTGGAAAAGTTTAATGCAGCTTCCAGAGAAAGTTCAATCCACATGGCTGAGTCCCCTGAAGTATTTTCTGCAAAGAACTCCCCTCCCCCACATTTTTAACATACCCCATGTCCTTTACATTTGAAGAAAGTGAAGAGCTGAACTGGAAGTCCTGGTATTGTTGCAACAGAAATATGTGCTCTTCTTTATGGACATCTGCTGTCCACTGAGAAGTTGGGTGCAAGACCTATAGTTAACCTTCCCACACTTGGAAGAAACAGTTATGACTTTCACCAGCAATAACTGGTTTCTCCCCATCACACTAACCTATCATTAAATGGATGTTTGTGAGCACCTAGAATACGAAGAGGAACACTTTTAAAGGAAGGGAAACTCTGTGTGTGTCTTTGATGGGTAAGGCAACAGTTGTATTAACAAAGAGACATCCTGACTCTGATCTCAGCTACAACATGAATCCACTGACACAACCTCATCGGTGACCTCAAGTTATTTAAGTTATAACTGGAATCACCACATGATGCTAGGGAAGCAGGATTATTTGAGAAAACAACTATGGGCCTGGAAGACTCTCTGCTTTCCCAGTCATAGCATCTGACCTCAGAAAAGACAATCCCTCTTTCTGCATATCTTGCTTCCCCAGGATAAAATTATTCCTCCTCTCTTTTTATATGTATACATACGCATGCACACAGGGTCAGAATCTGGCCCACAGTTCTTTTGTTCGCAGCACTTGCCAATGAGTGCCAATGGTATGCAAAATAAGTAAATGCTAGCCACATTATGATATGAATTTCCTTCAGAAGTGAATGTTCCAGAATCCTAATGGCTGCATTTTCTTTCTCTCTTTGAGTTTTACCCTTTACATGCAAGATTATTAAATATAGTCATTATCTGACTTAAACAAATAATAATGCCTGCAATTATAGCAGAAGCCAGTTCACTTATGGTTAAGTTAAAATGCTATATATCAGATCTGTCAATGTGATCTGTATAATACCAAAAATTTAAACAATGAAAAATAACATTATCAAACATGAAAATCCATTAATGCTGGTCATTAGATTTAAACTATGCTTTTAGGGTTGTTAATGTGGAGAAGGGGAAGACACTTCAGCTGACCATGCCTAATGCTGCAAGCATGCAGCAGAATTAAATTCTTTATTTTCTCAGTACTCAGTAAAGAAAACAGGAGCATTGCCTATTAAAATATAACACCTTTTACAAAAAGATTCCTTAGTTCCTTGTCCCTTACTATAGCTTGTATCCAGAAATTGTACTGCAGGTACTACATTGCATAAATAAGCTAACCTGTCAGGTTTTTGGCAATTTATGGGGCTGGTCAGCCTGTACATTCGTGCAGTTTTTTGTTGCAATGAGATGTAATGGCTTTTCAGCGCACCATAAGCACAGTTGTGACCACAGGCTCACTAGTGTCATTTTGTGTGCAGTAATGAAGCCTGACGAGTGGTCTCCTGCTTGCAGATAGCCGGCTGTTGTCCTAAAAATGCAAACCATAGCCTCAGGCCATGGAATCAGGAACAGGCAAAGGACAGTGGCACAGGCACGGCTCCCCACTGCTCACCCTCCCTTTAGCACACTGTACTTGGATGCAGTAGAATAGTCTTTACCCTTGTACATAAGGACACAATGAGAGAAAGTGATAAAAACAATTGTATGAAGGCCATGTTGGAAATCAGGTTTTGTGAAGTTGCCGAGCTGACGTTTGGGGAAAAAAAAAATTCACTGCCAATACATTTTCTCTCCTGCACATTGAGTCCTTTGAGCAAAAATGTTGCCACTTCATCATAGTTTCCCTTCCTGGTTTTTGTTGTTTTTTTTTTTTTAATCTGTATAAATATTTGTGCAGAAATGTGCATGTGTGCTTATTTATATTTATTTGTACTGGAGAATATGTACTTACACCCACACCAGCGCACACATGCACACATGTATACATATATACAGAGAGACAGAACTAGCAGGCACAGCAAATCACAGGAACAAGCCTTGCTGCTTTTTTTTTTCCCAGCTCATCAATATTGTATGGTCCAGGAAGGCCAGGAGCGTACAGGGGTTCACACTTCCCACAGCACAGCCGGCCCCACCACAGATCCCCCTCCTCACTACCATACCCCGGGGGTCAACAGAGAGCTGCCCTGAGCCTGCTAGCACAGTGCTGGGAGATGGCTTATTTTCCGGGGAAAAATGAAAAATGAGTTTGTCCTGAGTCAAATAGCAATTAGGCCTCATCCTGAAATTGTGTGATTTGTGATTTAATTCAGATCCTTTCAATACAGCAGGCAGCACTAAGCACCCTGGGCACTCATGGCAGGGGTTTCTCTAAATCCTGAAACCTGAGGGGTTTACAAAACACCCAGTGTTTTGTAAACAACCACAGGCAAAGGATACGGGAGCAAAAGTTGCAAATCTATTTCCGTTGTAACCTCGTTGTCATACTCCTCCTCACTGTTTCACAGCTCTCTGGGAACTCATCCTTCCCCCCAAAACGTTTCACATGGTGGGAAGCGTCTTTGTAAAATGGCATGTTAGAGGAGAATGTGAAGCCCAAGGCTCTCACGCTTGTCTTGGTTGAGACCTTTCTAACCTTCATCCTCAAGATATTTGTCCTCTCGTCTCACAGGCTGCAAAAAGCTGGGGTTGACCTGGTGTTTCCCATGCAAAGGTAGAGTTGGGTGATGCCTGAGGCTGAGAAGGAGGGAGGTCGGAGGGAGGCGAGAGTGGATGGCTTGCAGGCACTGCTCATCATCAACATTTTTGTCTTAGAAGTGAGACCCTGGCCTTCAAACATAATGCCTAGAGTACCTGTTTTCACGTTACTTCACTTCTGAAACATGAGGAAACTTTTGGTGAAGTATTAGGTCTGCTGCAAACTGGCACACTTGGTACAAACAAGCAGTTCATTGCTTTATGGGACCCAAAAATGGCAAAAGCAAAGCAGCAGTTTCCATTCTAATAGCCAGTCAATAATGAAACGCATTACACTTGTCTTTATTTCTTAAATGTGTAGCTTAATATTGATATTTTTGAAGTGTTAAATATAAATCAGAAAACATACTGAATGTACAGCGTTGCCTTGGGAACTTTTACTTTTTTTTTTTTCCATTTGTGAAATTTTATGATAGAAACTCTGCAAAGTTAAGGTAGCATTAACCCAGACTTCGGGTATTCATAATACAAAATGCTTGAACTTCTGGGACAGCAGCTATTTCTATGGATACAGTATGTTGAACAGATATGGAACAAAGAAAACCAAAACAGTTGGTTCTCTGCTGTCAAGGAAACAAGCTGCTCTTTCTGCTTAAATATCTCTTACCAAAACTAGGAGGAAAAATCCTCCAAAACTCAAGTTTGTACTTAAAAAGAAGATATCTGACTTGTAGGCACTGGAATGAACATATTTTCAGATGTTTCTGTAAGGGTTATTGTTATGTCTGATATGGGTAAATCACTGTATCTTCCTGAAAGCCCCTA
>VZTO01006802.1:26027-40613 GCA_013400615.1 Syrrhaptes paradoxus
GGTGTAACTTGATATAGAAATTTTAAAAATGTAAAATAAAAATATAAATATATATTGAATGTACGGCTTTGCATTGGGAATTTTTTTTTTTTTTTTTTCCATTTGTGAAATTTTATGATAGAAACTCTGCAAAGTTAAGGTAGCATTAACCCAGACTTCGGGTATTCATAATACAAAATGCTTGAACTTCTGGGACAGCAGCTATTTCTATGGATACAGTATGTTGAACAGACATGGAACAAAGAAAACCAAAACAGTTGGTTCTCTGCTGTCAAGGAAACAAGCTGCTCTTTCTGCTTAAATATCTCTTACCAAAACTAGGAGGAAAAATCCTCCAAAACTCAAGTTTGTACTTAAAAAGAAGATATCTGACTTGTGGGCACTGGAATGAACATATTTTCAGATGTTTCTGTAAGGGTTATTGTTATGTCTGATATGGGTAAATCACTGTATCTTCCTGAAAGCCCCTAAGGTTAAGTTTATTCTTAAAGATAAATATTAAATCATTTTTTTTGAGAGCAGTAGGAGTCCAGAAGGAAAGTGAGAAAACATTCTGAAGTGTTCTGTTTTTTTGTGCTGCATGCAGATTACTTATTTAGATCAAATTCTGTTATTTTTTATTCCTGCAATTCAAACTCCTTTTTTTTTTTTTTTTTTTTTTTGGCCCCTATTCATTAGGAGCTTTGTGGTTTAAAATAACAAAAATAACAAAATAACAAAAGCTAAGCCTCAGAACATTTTAATGGGTATATTCATTTCAGAAGTATTGAAAAAGGTGTACTGAATAGAATTACTTCTTCCGATAAACAAGATGAGTGAGGATGCACAGGTATGTTCCAGTGTACAAATGACATGGGAGGCAGCAGCTACTCAGAAACGTGCTTAAGGTTATGTGAAAGAAGGGGGCTGTAGGAAAAAATGAAATTACTCATAAAATTTTTAGAATCTTGGTGTTACCTCCTGGTGAGTGACATTTTGGTTCTGGTTGGGATAACCTTCATCTTGAGCTCCTGCACTTTAGTGGAAGATATTGCAAGACTCACAGGGAAGCACCACACGGGAAAATAGGTCTCTTCTAAGACAGAAAAAAATAGACTATGAAAAAGATTGCAATCTGACACACACCATGTAAGCTCACAGCATTCCTAGGTCTATGAGTTGACCCAAAATGCCCAGCTAGCTTTGAAACAAGTTCACAGACATAAATCCTTGCCTATTCACAGCACCATTTCTAATTTGAAGCAAGGAGCACAAATGAGGTTGAAGGAAAAGGATCTGAGTTTAAGTTGGCTTTGTTTGTGGACCATGTGGGTCTTCTCTGGCTGGTTTTGCAACACCACTGGTGGGCTTACAGATATGACGGCTGGATACCAAGTGTCCTCCCGGCAATGGGTACTCTCCATGCCCATATTCTTAGCTCCCAGTAATGGAAAGGGTATGTGTATTCAGTACTGTACGCCTCTGTAAACAGGAATTGAAGTAAACCATATCACTGTGCTTGTCCTGAGGGCTAGGAACTGCAAAGGGACCCGGGTGTGTAAAACAATCTTGTGTCTGGAGATAGCATCTGCCTTGGTAGGAACTTACGGAGAAATTCAGTGTATTTGGCCCATCACATATGAATGGTTAAGTTTGATTTTTGAGAATCGCCATGAATATCCCTGCTCCTAATAAAAACTGACCAAAAGTCAGCCTTTGCCTAGGTATTCTTGCTTGCTGTATTAGCTTTGTTTGTCTTGTAGGCTAGAATTAGTTTTTAGAGTGTTTTTCTTGAGAAAAGGTTGTGAAACAATTTAAAAACATAGCCCTTAAGGAACAAGAAACTGACAGATTCAAAAGGCATACTCTGAAATGTCATTAAAGATGCTACACACAACCCTATGAAATAAAAATTGTTACTGAAGACCTAGTACTCATCCATAATTAACTTCACAGCATCTTCTTCACACGTGCATTGATTATAAGATTCTGTATAGTAACCTTCTTATCTTTCAATTTCCTGGCTTTTCTTACTTTGTTTAGACACTATTGTAGCAGAAAAGAGGAGTGGGTTTGGGGAGGGAGGGCTAGTTTGTACACTTCTGAATATTTGAGCTGTGTTTAATCATTCTCATGTGTGAAATCCTTTATTAAAAAAAAAATCAGTTTATCTGATACTTACTGCTCTTTAGTACAGCACAGCTTGGTAGCACTAGGTACGTCTTGTTGAAAGTATGTCCATAAATATGTCCCTTGCAGCACAGAACAGCTTGTTAACTTGGCAATCCTCAGCAATTTGCTTTGAAAAGTTTGCCTCAGTTTTGATAGTCCAAATGTAGGGCAAAAACTCAGTGTAACTTTTTAGCTAATTTTACCAATTGACACTTTCCTCCCAGTTTTAACCGCTTGCTCACTAGAACAAGGACCGCGGTTCTTTCTTCCTCCTCATTCAATAAGTTTTTTGCAAGGTTTTTTTCATTTTTAATGGGTTGGGACTACTGATTTTGTTTTCCTAATGTATTATCTGAAAAAAAAAATTCCATAATCTTGAGGAAATACTATTCTATTATTTTAACCATATGTAAAACCGGTACAAGTATTATATAGAGGATGATATTACTATGAATTTGCAGTGCTTTCAGCCTAAAGAGAATTATGAAAGCGGGCAAATGCTATCTGTCCCGATGTCACAGGCAGAATAAATGGGTCACAGAGAGGACAAGTAAATTGACCAGTGCCCAAAGGCTACAAAGGATAAGCAGCCTTGAGAAAAGAACAGATTTTTGCATGCTTGGTGCTGTCAAAAATTTCTACACTCTTTCATTTTAGCAACATTTTCGGCTAGCTTTGTTAGATATCTCTTTTAACGGGAGAATGGAAGTAGTATGCCTGCATTGTTTCGATACCAAATGTGTTAGGCTGGCTTATGGGAGACGACCTGAAGTGAAAGCTCTTGGGTCTATGTTCTAATTTAACCACATGAGGACTGTGATTGGAGATCCTTCAAAGTGGGTTACGATGGTTAACTAAGTGAAAGATAATATCCCTTTGCCATCGCTGTCTAGTAGGTCTCATTACTCCTCTGGGCATGCTCCTTAGAATAAATTAAAAGGATCCACTGAGAACCATTTTGCTTTGGGTTTTTTTTTAATGATTGCCAAAAGCCATTTGCTAGAATAGTACAGAATGTTTACAGATGCCTTAGGAAGAAAACAGCAGAATGTGGAACTAATTGTGTTTATTCAAGATAATTATGAAACACAAATGACCGTTACTTACAACAAGTCCCCTGACAGCTAGAGTTTGACTCATGGGGCCAGGATCAAACACAGTCAAGAAAGGCCTTAATGTTAAGTTATACTGTCCATATGGACACCACATATCAGCACTAACTATTGCAGTTATTTCTCACCCCTCGGTGCTCTTGTACCCAACTAGTGTTCAGTACAGAAGAACCACAGCTGCTGACTTTGAAGAGGAAAGGCAGGTGGAAATGGTGAGTGCTTCAGAAGGAAGATCCTGCTGGGGTGAGAAGCTCTAAGAAATGCAACCTCTGACTTCTGTAACTCAAGTGGAAGTTCTGTCATAGGCAAATGAAGCAGCTTTGCTGCACCGTAAAGAACAATGCCATACACACTGCATCTGTGTTCATCCCAAAATCGTTTGTCAGGCCATCTCTACTTGTCCATGTAAAACTGGTATGCATGCTTCATTCTTCAATAAGAGGACAAGAGGAATCCAGTGATCCAGTGTTGGAATTACATAAAAGTAGATGGAGAAGAAAAATAGTGAAAAATTTCATAGTGAAATAATGTAAGTAAATTAGACCCTAGATTAAGTAAATTGGACCCTGGATGAAGGGAGCTAGACATAATCTGATTTCCTGGTTTTGTATGGGGCATTAAAGAGTGGGGTTTTTTAATTGATCTAGGAGGCTTTCTCTCATACAATTAATAATACTCAAATGGGTCAATGTTGTCATTACGGTTTCATTTAGTTTACTTCATTTTTGCTGTTGTTGTAATTTAATTGGTTTTGCTTTGGACAAAAAAGGAAATACTTGGACTAACGCAAAGAATATATTAGCATGTGTTTCTCATATAGAGAGGTCATTTATATCCTTAACAGTGTGAAAACACGAGGCAGGCTGTACTGCTTTTGTTGATTTTGTTTTCTGGTGACAAACACACAATCCAACGCTCAGCAATGTCTGAAGGAAAAGCCAGCAAGTTCTTTATTGATATTGTATCTGGATGGGCATGAGGATGGAGGAGGACACACCTTGATGAAATCCTGGCTTTAAATCACTGTGAGTTTTGGTTCAATGGTCACTTAACATACCATGCGTGTAACTTATGTTATAAATGTTATAAATCAGCCTTCAGTGTTCAGATTTCAAAATTCCAGGGAAAAGGATGAGTGTTAGAACTGGCACATTAATGCAGAACTGTTGATGAGGGTTGAAATCCACCATCAAATACATTATGACTGAAAAATGCCAGCAGCTCAAGGGGACCAGAAATGGTCTCAACACTTGAGCAGTGTGGGTCCCTGTTATCTAAACTCCCATGTTTCAGCCTTGGTGTTTTTTCCTGGGAAAGGAAATCTTCACTTAGCTCAGTGTTTAATATGGCCGGAAGAAATTGGACCAAGATCTCAAATTAATTCTCAAAAATTTTACAGATGGTTTATCACACCTCCTGTGGTTGTTCAATTTCTGAAGTAACTCATGGTAAGTTCACTCCTACCCAGTCATGAGGCCCTTGTTGTCATTGTTTTTCTTTGCCCTTTTCTTATTCCCTTCTCAAGGTACTGACAAGACTGCAGGCTGGTGCTGGTCCCCCCAGGTATGTGCTGATGCCAGGCACCAGTGACCCATCGTGGGCAGGAGTCACTTCCTTGGGTAAGAAAAAGAATTTTGAAGAAAAATAAAAGGGAATGAACAAAGACCTTGCCCATCTTAGGGAACGGGCATAGGCACTATTCAGTTGTTTTGGGGCATGGTTGTACAACAGCAGCAGCAGATGTGTTTCCAGTAGCAAGGTCCAGGTGCTGCTGGTGTCCAGGAAAGTCCCCTGACAGGGTCCCCTTCCCCTTCCACTTAGCTCATGGCAGAACAAAACTCTTCTCTGTGGGAGTGAACAAGAAAGCAGGTTGTTTCAGGTGGATTTAAGTGATTTGTGGTGCTGGGTGCAATTAGTTGGCTCCTATTTAGTTGTTTGAAAGAGGCAGGATATTAGAAGAATTGAGAAAATTTCACTGTAACATTTCTGCATTGAATTTTTCATATAATGGGTGATCTAGATATAAGAAGGATTGAAGAACCCCAGAATGAAATGAACATAGAACTGTCAAGCAAAAAGCTTCAGCAGGTCTTGAATATTTTTCCATGGGTTTTCATTTAACAGCTTTAAACAACGTTTTACTTAGACCTAAATCTACCTTTTCTCGTTGACTTTTCAGTTCAGCCAGCTCAGACTGGAGCTGGTGACAGCCCTTTCCCCTGCGTGCTACAAGGACTGTAGCTGAGTTCACCAGTTTCCCAAACCATATTTTTAGCCAGAAGGAAGGGATGTCATCTTCTTCTACCACTACACTTAATTGTACAGGTTGAAGGGATGGATGAGGGAAAGGAGGAGGAGAAGCAGAGGGCAATTAGCATCCTGGGGCGAACAGTTTATGCTAGCAAGAGCTCCTTGAAACTCTTGTCCAGTGCATCTGAGCAAAGAATAGAGTGGGAGTTAGTTTTGTGGAAGTTGCAAAATAATAAGAAAAAAGAATAGTAAACTCTTTTTTTTTTTTTTGGGGAGGGGGAGCAGTGGGCAGGAAGGAAGCTTGTCAAAATCCCTCCAACAGTACACAGGACCTCTTAGCAAAGCAAAGCAAAACCACAGCCTGATGACCTTGATGTCTAAGCCCACATTTGAGTGGACTGCCTTCCCAGAGGTGGCTGCAAACAGCTTCTAGTGATGCCAGACAACTGGGCAGAACTGCAGAGACAAGGACTTCTGTCTGCCTTCCCTTCCTTGACAGTCATATCCCATAAGGGTTAACAAGCTGCCGTCAGTAACCACCCTGCTCCCCTCTCAGCCACCAGCTGATCCCCCCACCAAGCCACAGAGGTGAGAGTTCACTGACAGAGGTGGATGAGGTTAAAGATAATAAGAGACTAAACATCCACAGGGAGTTCAGCTCGTGTACAAAGTCATAATTACATAAGCCATTACCATTGTTGGGGTGAAAAGAAATCGCTGCAAGCAGGGGTAGAAAACAGGCTTAGGAAGCAGGGATGGAGAATGTCAGACTTTCTCCAGTGGATGCACCATGGCTTTAGCTGGTCTATAAAATGAGGATTGTTTGGTTATTCAAGTAGAAACCTGTTAAATGGATAACCTTGTTGCAACAAATTTTAATTCTTTTAGCAGGTCTGTTCTTTCAACAGGTATTGATTCAAGCAGTCTCTGCTATTTTTATCAAATGCATTTGGGAGGCACAGAAAATGCCACTGAGGATTTAACCCCCCAGTAAGCTGCACAGAGGTAGTGTTTGTAATACACTGCTTGCTGCTTTCACAAGCTGGACAAAACTTATACATTATGGGCCAAATTATGCCCTTGGATGAGTATGTCTGATTCCCACTGCTGTCAATGTGGCTGTCATAGAAATCTGTGGGAGACCAGCTTGTGCATCCAAAGAGGAATCTGGCCTAAAATCTATTGTGCTCATATTCCTTGTTAGATATTTCTCGTGTCTGCCTGACTCACTCTGTTTTTTTGTGGAGGTCAAATAAACACATTTAAAGATATTATTTAAAAAAAAAAAAAAGGATAAAAGACCTCTAGTGCTACAATGTTTTGTTTGTGTGTGTGACTATAATTACTGGATGTTCTTTATCCATGGCTTCCTTGAAAAGTCACTATATAGATGGGGTTGTAGAAATCTACAGTGTTTCTGCAGCCTTCTGAGTTTTGGACAGACCTGGCTGATATTGCCTACAAAGTGAGCAAACATGGTCATTTCACCCCAAGTTTTACTCTACCAACCCTCAGTTGCCCATCAGCGCTGCCCTTCCCGGAGAAAGTGACTGAAGAGAGCCATTCGGGAAATACACTGCTGCCTCCACGATATAGGGGCATCCCCCCTCTCCACTCAGGGGGCTTGTCTGGTGCTAAAGGATGGTCAGCACTGA
This sequence comes from Syrrhaptes paradoxus, assembly GCA_013400615.1. Lineage (NCBI taxonomy): Eukaryota > Metazoa > Chordata > Aves > Pterocliformes > Pteroclidae > Syrrhaptes > Syrrhaptes paradoxus. Next base: position 33,196 of record VZTO01006802.1, read on the forward strand.
ATAACCTGCAGACACAAAATACCAGGAAAAGCCAGTTTTGGGATAGGGATCCCCCATGAAACTCAGGCTGAACATATCTTGTGCATCCCCCCCAGGGACTGTTGTGGGGAACATGGACCTGAGGCTGCAAGGATGACGGTGGGAAGAGTAGAACTAAGGGTCTGCTCCTCTGGAACTATTCCCACTGGCCCCTCTGACTGGCTCCTGGGGTCCTGGCCACCTCTGTGAGCTCAATACCAGGTTTAAGATTTACTCCTCTCTGCATGGTTGCTTTGAATTTATTTTATTCCTAGGCAGCTAGTCGGAGTGGTAAGTTTATACATGCATTCAGCATTGTCATAGTCATATCTTGCCTGAGGGCATATTGATCCTTGTTACCATATTGACTTGATGTGTTTACATCTGCCAGCAATAGGTCTACACATTTTTTTTTCTACCAAGATTGCACATTTTCCTTCCCCTGCCCTAAATCTCCTTCCACACAGTCTCCTTTTAGTAAGATAAAACAGTATTTTTGTATTCTTTTAGTGCAGATTTTTAAAAGTGTCTGTGTTTGCTCAGGTTCTGCAAAGATTTCTGACTCTAGTGAAAAGAAAGTGTAAAGCAAAACATTGGAAATTAACTGGTAACAGAGCTTTCTTTCTAAATTATAAATACACAGAAAATATGTTTTGCATTTTCTTTCCAGAGTGCAAGAAACAAAGCAAAGGGGAAGTTACCTGTTCATTTGGAATTAAACCACTGAAGAAGAGGGAAGCAGAAACAAGTTGGTCCTTGGCGACTGATATGCTTGCAGCAGCAGAATGGCCACTGCAGGCAATTCCTTTTTTTTCACTCATGTTCTCCATACGATTTTAACTATAAAGGTCACTAACCAAAAGCAGATGCTAAAGTGGATCCAAAATAGTTTTTGCTTAACTTTCAGCATTTACTTAACTGATTACTAGTCACAAATCTGACACACAGCAGACATAACAGTGCTCTCAAGGAGATTAAAGGATTAGTCACTCACTAGCTTAATCAGATTAATCAGAGATTTTGAACACAATATATAATTCTATCCACAGAGGGGATACATAATAGCCACATGCTAGCCTAATTTGGGAAGGGATACTAGGAATGGGCAGACCAAGACAAAAGAGAGCAGAAAAAATTGCCAGCTATCACAATGATATTTGCAATACCACTCAGAAAACTTATATTTTCCAGTGGAATTACAAATTCAAAAAATATAACACCAACATCAGCTAGTAGTCTATGTAAAACTCTAAGGCAACTAACATAATGTGCTGATACAAGCTTGTGATAGTGGTACACTATAAACACATGTATGTGGTTTTCCTTATTTAATTTCATATTTGAAAACTTGTGTTTAATTTGGGGGGAGAGGTTTTTTTTTTTCTTTTGATGCCGCAGCATCCTGTATCTGAAATATAAAATGTGGGGAAGGACTCTGTAAAATAGTAAATGCTTTGTAACAAAATTGGAAGACGATATTTGATACAGTAAGTTATTCCAAAGTAGGAAAAAAAATAAGAAAAAAAAAAAAAAAAGAAAGATTTGTTGAAATCTGTGAGAGCTGCCAAAGCTAGAATTTAAACCTCTTTTTACCTGTGGAGAAATCTAGTAATTTTTAAGAAAACATATATTTCTCTTCCACATGATTTGAATAAAGGGAAAAATGGGGTGAAATCTCAGCATATTGAAACGGATGTTTTCCTCTAGTAGAAGTTACTTAATGACTGTGCTATTTCTACCAAGAATTAATAAAGAGAAATCATAGATCACATTGATATGAGTCCTGTTTTTACATGCAGAGAAAAAGAACAAGGAAAAATTAACGTAACTGGTGCTATCTTAATCTATCACCCTCTTCTTAACAAAACCCCATAATGTTCTCTTCTTTCCTAATGCATTTTTTTTCATTTTCCTCTTTTTTTTTTCCATTTCTGGGAGGGTGACCTTAACCAGTTCCCTTCACATTTTGAAAGGTGTTGCTCTTGTGTCTGAATCATACCTCCCTGACATCCAGTCTTCACAAAAGAAGCACTTGTAAGAAAGAAACAAACAAATTAATCTCCATGTGCTTCAGGAAAGACACTGTAGCTGGAAATGTGCCAGGTTTTCACTCTGAAGGATGCTTTGTGCTTGTCAAAGCCCAGAAATCTGTGTCTACAGTCGCTCTTCTGATAAGAATTTAAGATTTAATAATTGCAGTTCTTTAACGGAGTAACCGTAGCTTAGTGGCAACATAGCGGCTAACAAGGAAAAACCGTGTTACCAGCAATTAAGTGTTTGTTATGCAGAAACTGCAAGAAAAGCCCCTGAACTCTTGGAGAGAAACACCCAAACTGTGCAATCTGGCAGCCTGTACCCGGGGTCGTGCGCGTGGTACATGTATTAAGCGAGTCGAGGTGAGCGTCTGTGCTACGTGCAGGCTGCTGGCGTTCCCCTCTCCCTCGGCAAAAGAGCGACTGGAGGATGGCTGTATGCTGAGAGGATTCAACAAATCTATTTACAGCGAGCCACCGATACGCTCAGCTTTTGCCGTCACCTCTCCCAGCCAGCCCCAGCCACGGCACGGGTCCCCGTGGCCGGCTCCTCTTTCCCCAGCCGCCGCAGCCGGATTTCAGGCACACAACCCATGGCAACCAGCATCCCATCCCGACTCTCCAAGAGGAGAAACACAGACACAAACACAAAGCCTTTGAAAAAAAAACCCAGCAATTGTGTGCTCGGGCTTTGCTTTAGAGAAAGAACGCGCTGAATTAAAAATGTGCCAAGAACAACCAGGATGGCATTGGTTTATTTTCACAAAGAAGTCTCTCCTAATTGCACATTAACTCTCTTTTCGCGAACAAACTTGTTTCCACCTAATGCTGACAGTCACGGGAGCCCGAGTGCATGTGTGTGCTGGGGGGGGGGGAACAGCTTTGTGGCAGTGTCTGTACATCTCGTGCCTGTGCTGATGGAATTATTGTTTATTTTTTTAATTTTCAGAGGTAGGTTGATGACAGCTGAAGAAGACTGTATTTGCTGAAGAGCAGCATGATGGTAGAGAGGAGCAGAGCTCCTGAGGGAGATCTAATGGTGCCTCTCCTTCCTGCACAGAGATAAAGACTTATAATAAGCGTGTATGTTCACCATCTGGCTCTGTGCATGTGGTCCTTATGGAGGCGAAAGCAGCACAATCTGTAAATGATCAGGAGCCATCGCACTCTCTCCAGAGAATCCACGATGCAATCAAGGTGACAGATGGCATGGCCGCTGCTGTGGCCTCATGGAGAAGATCAAAATCACCTTCAATAAACTCTGACTGAAATGGGCATGAGCACCTCAAAAAAGTCAGTTTGTCAGTCAAACTGCGACAGCAAGCTGCATTGGGGAAACATAGCGGCCAGCTCTCTGTTTTCAATCGTTTCCGTCTGACTGAGCCTGAACTATGATCTTTCTCAAATTGTCCTTTCTGTTTAGCTGAAGCAGGCCAGCAAATTGCCAGATTCATAGCTTTATTGAAGGAAATTGAAAACATGATGTCCTCAATTCAAGGGACAAACAGCTGGCAGGTGCTTGGACACCCAAGCACATAAAATGGAACCCTAGTCTTTTTGGACAAGTTTGTCCAACTTTTGTCAGAATAAATATAGATATATAATAAAATAGATATAATAAAATTCCAATTTAGGCAGGGTTTATCAGGCATTAGCTGTCAGCAGTTATATGGCTGCAAATGAACCTTGCTCCACGTATTAAATGCTGAGTTTTCCATTTTATGCTAAAAATGCCACATCTACCGCTAATTATAGTGATTTTTGTTTCCCCCTTTTTGGATGAATGCCTTAGCATAGCCTTTTTGCCACAGCTGCTTATCAAGTATGGGCATATTAAGGGCCCAATCCTGCAGGGTTCCCAACACCCCTGACCAGGTGACTCAGCACCTTGCAGGATCAGCCTGACCCTCCAAAGCCCTCAGCTGCCCCTCAACTGGCCCCTCTGCCTCCACCCACACCACCAGCAGCCCCAAACATTGAATTCCCACTCTTGTGCAGGTGGGGAGGTACCTACCAGGCATTTTCTCTTATTTGTGCAACTGCATGAGCAGCCAAGGACTAGGTGAGCTTCCCTGAATGCAGTGGTGAAGAAACGTATCCATTCCTTTTTTTTTTTTTCGTTATTCTTTCTACTCTTTATACTCATTTTTTACTGTGCCCTTGGCTTGATCAGCTCCTTTTTTTCAAGAGAAGTTAAAGAATACATTTGTCACTGTTTTCAAGCTTGTACATGAGGGCCCCTATTGCCAGGACGAAGCAAGAAGGACATGCGGAGATGTTATGGAGGAAGAGAAGGGCAGCCGTCCTCCTGCTGGCAGAATCCTGCCTTGAGATCTTCCTGGGGCCCACCACAGGTCTGCTTCAGTACGAGAAGTGGATCGACGGCTGCGTCCCCACTCCGTGTGGCAGATGGTCACTGTCTTTCTCTGTTTGCTTGCCTGCATGTTGGGTTTCCTACCACCACATTTTAAAACATCCCTGTTGCCCTTAGCCTTTCCAGCTATTCATTTTTAGCTTCGTTACTCATGAAATATTCTAGAAAGTCCTTTGGCCTGGTTCAAAGTCTGTTCACGGCAGTGAGTGTTTTCATCAACTTCACCAGGTTTGAATAAGTTCTTGGCACACACTTCTCTGTACGACAGAGCACTGTCAAAAGCAAAAATTTTTAAATTTAATTTTTCAGTTAAGTGTGGAGCATGGGTCACATTTTAAACTCCAGGTTCCTGTTCCACCTGACTGATTTTGCAGATACAGCTGACCATCCTGGGTTCACATTTTATGTGTGCAAAATAAATAAATAAGTTGCCTGTGTACTAGCTGCCCCCATTACTCTCTACCAATGTGATGTTTTGCGTGTGTCCGAGAGAGCTATGGTCCCTCTAACCAGTACGCAGACACCAAGAGACTGGGACAGAAATGCCCCAGTGTAAGCCCATCATTTTCACCAGGCAGAATGGTATTTTGCTAGCCCCGTACTCCAGGAGTTCGATAAAAAGGCAGTGGCAAAACCTTGATCTGACAAACCAAGAGGTGCTGCTAGAAGAACAAGGAGGGAGTTTTAGAGATAAAATCCTGGGGGTTTCTGCCATCTCTGTTGAAAAGTTTCATTTCAGATTACAAGGTCTTCCACTGTTTTTTGTTGTAACGTGGTACCAGGGAGGACAGCAGACCAGGTGTTTGCGTGATTTCTCCCAGAGCTGAATCTTCATAATTGACTGTGCCGTCGGTGTCCAGTTCATCCTCAGGGAAACACCCACGTATTGCATGGACATTTCCTATGGTGCAGTTTCCAAGACAGAGCTAATATAACAGTGAAAAATACTCAATAATACTGTAAGCTTGAGGTTCTTGTGTGGACCTTGTCAAAACATCTGAATATCTGACATCTTTATTATGGCAACAAACCTGCATGGTGAAACACTAAAGCATTTGGACACTAAGATTCTGAAGCTAAAGTATTCTGAAAAAATAATGCACGTGCCACAAGCAACACTGAGTTGGGTCTCTCTAAACTGCAGCTAAACATTGGTAGTTTTCTGTCTTTGGACCGTGTCTTCACTCTTATTTTATTTGCTGCTTCTTTCTCACACTAATCACAAAGGGAGTAGCGGGAAGTCTGCTTTGCTCCTTTGGTAAAGATGGCAAAGTCCAGGTCAGGTAATTGGGTTGAAAAACCTTAGCCTACATCGAGGTTGAGGAGAGCCCTGGTCACAGACTGTGTTTTCCCCTGCCCTGATCCTCAGAGAGGTCCGGCAAGGACTCTGTCTCCTGTTGGAGAAGAGGCCTGAATGGGTTCTCTGTGGGAAGATGAAAGTGAAGTCACCTTCCCAGACTGCTTTGAGTATAAGGAATGTTTTGACTTTTTGTTTAGTGGGCGACATAATGGATGCTACATAATGCAGAGTGAATTTCAATAAATATCTGCATTAGATCAAAGGAGAAAAAGCCAGATCTGATTGAAAATTGCCACGGCATGGCAGAGAAATCTGGAGGTCTTTCCTCAATGAAGGGAAGTTTCACTTAATGCATAGAAATTTGATGTTATATATTATGAGGAAGAAAAAAAAGGATAGGTTTGTAGATAATTGAATGAAGTGAAGGGAAATTTAGGGCCAGAAATGTTTTTGTCCTTGAATGTTCTTTTCTCATATTCCAAATAAAGACTCCGTGTCACGGACTTGTGAATACGAAGACTGCTTTTAAATCTCTACTTCTTGCATGACTGACACTTACAATTCAGTAACATCTTTCAAGACATCCTTTGTGCACATTTATTTCAAAATAATGTATTGAACCTGTAAAATCTTATTAGAATATTTTTTGCTGCAATTACACTCCCATATTAGGTGATCAACATTTAAGTTGATTGTTCCTTGTTTTAATACGACCTTATACCACGACAGCATAAATACAATGACACTCACTGTCTGAAATTAAACAGCTTTAATACCACGTATTCTGGGTATTTTTTTACATATTGGGGATGGAGATAGCTGATTGAAAAATGAAAATGTTTTGTTTTCTGGAAGAAAAAATACAGAATAATGTTGCCTGGGGAATGTTTAATCATATTGCCATGCCTGACACATACCAGGGAAATTAACTTCACAGCTACGCCTAGAAAGCCAAAATCAGTCCTTACCCTCCTTTGTTTGCTTATCTCTTTCACCCTCATTCTAGTTAGAAAAACATATTGCTTCAATTTTTTTTTTTAGAAATCATTTAAAATGGAAGGAAATCAGGAGAAGGGGAGTATGAGCTTAGAGCAATACGTTCTGAGGAGTGGAGTCTCAGTTCAGGGCAATTTCCAATCCAGTTCCCTGGACAGGTTTATGGGGAAATGGGATGTTCTACTTCCATGGTTATCAGTACAACAAAGGCAGTGAGAGACCCCCTTAAGAGGAGGTCAACAGAGTCCAGTCTCAAGAGCAGGAGGTTTCAATGGAGAAGAGAATATGATAACATTGACATAAAGGACTGATTTTAAACAACAAATGTACATATGATTGTCTTCCATCTAATGAAAGTACCTCATAAAGGGGAAAAAATAATTCATAAACACAGCAGATATCTTGTGTATGTGAACTAACACGGATTTCTTGCATTATTTTGATCAGCTATCACCAGAAAGAGAATGGTTATCATAACGTTCTACCATGAATTGGTCTTTTAAAATTGTTGGGACATCTTACATAGTCTGAATTGTGGATACGTTGGGATCAGCAATATGAACTGAAATACAGGGGGAAACAAGCTAGTGTGGAGTGGCCGTTTGGAAGTATTTGGATGTGTGGATTAAGATTGCAAAAGTTGATATGGGCAAAGAGGGGACTTTTTGTATTCATTTTTTTCTTTTGTGCATGTGGA
>VZTO01006802.1:52269-88900 GCA_013400615.1 Syrrhaptes paradoxus
GCACTTGGCCTTGTTGAATTTCATGAGGTTTTGGGCATTGGGCTGCATCTCTAGCCTGTCAGGTCCCTCTGGATGGCATCCCTTCCCTTCAGTATGTTGACCACACTACACAGCTTGGTGTCATTAGCAAACTTGCTGAGGGTGCACTCCATCCCACTGTCCATGTCACCAACAAAGATGTTAAGCAACACTGGTCCCAGTATTGACCCCTGCGGAACACCACTTGTCACTGGTCTCCACTTAGACATTGAGCCATTGACCACAACTCTTTCAGTGCGACAGTCCAACCAATTCCTTATCCAGCGGGTGGTCCTCCTGTTGAATCTGTGTGTCTCCAAATTAGAGACAAGGATGTCATGTGGGACAGCGTCAAAGGCTTTGCACAAGTCCAGGTAGATGATGTCAGTTGTTCTTTCTTTATCCATCAGCACTGTGACACCGTCATAGAAGGCCACCAGATTTTTCAGGCACAATTTGCCCTTGGTGAAGCCATGTTTGTTGTCACCAACCACCTGCTTGCTTTCCGTGTGCTTTAGCATAGTTTCCAGGAGGATTTACTCCATGATCTTGTCAGGCACAGAGGTGAGACTGACCGACCTGTAGTTCCCCGGGTCTTCCTTATTTCCTTTTTTAAAAAGGGGGGCTATGTTTCCCCTTTTCCAGTTAGCAGGAACTTCACCAGAGTGCCACAACTTCTCAAATATGGTGGATAGTGGCTTGGCGACTTCATCCGCGACTTCCCTCAGGACTCGCGGATATATCTCATCAGGTCCCATGGACTTGTGCACTGTAATGAACATGCATCACTTCACATTGACATCTGCAACTGCACTCACACTGTATTTCAGAAATAACATTATTTGTATCTGCTTATGCTTCCCTGAAGGTTAAACTTTAAACTGCTGTAATTTTCTTATTTTCTCTGTACTGGCAACTTATTTAGAATTTCATCAGGGCAAATTCTAGGACTGAAGTTAAAACTTTCTCACCCAATGTCTTGACCAGAAACTTTATAGAGATGGTACTATGATGATTAGGTCCTTTATAAGGACTGGCACGAAGGGTACATGGAAGAACAGTGAAGAACATTGTTAGAAAATGAATTACATAATGTTCCCAAGACAAGAAAGAAAATGAGAGCAATTTTGCTTGTTAATTTTTTTTAAAAACTAGGAACTGAAATAAAGTGAGATCTGAAATGTCAGTTCCCCATTAACAGAGTATGGGAGACTATGGGATACAAAGAGACAACCTGCTGCATGCAACTGTGTAACTCTACATAGCTCATACAGAGAATCTGTAGTGATTAAAATTCCCTTTTACAATGCCCTTGAAGGAATTTATCAGAAAGCCTGAATATTTCGGTGTGTTTTCCATAATTTCATTCAACAGTCTTTTCATGCTGATGGATTGTAAGAAAGAGAAACATAGAAATAAAAAAGGGGAAATGGCTCTGTTCTGCTGAAAATGGAGAGCTATTTATTTCTAGTTTGGTTTGGCAGGTTATGTTTGGCCAGCAAATCTAACATTGCACTAAAGCCAAATGTTTTTGAGTTTACCCACCTGTAACCTCCACACAAGGTACGGAATTTAAAAAATTCAAAGTTTCAGAATCTTTCATGCATGACGAACTTCAATTTAGTTTTCATTATCATCTTTAGTCCAAATCTCTGCTGATAGCTTGAGAAAACTTGCCATATCAAATTACTGCAAAAAGATGTCCAGTCTCTGGAAATGAACAATGAGCAACATCTATTTGACAATTGTCTTTTCTGTTGGCTGAGACATACTCTGTCAAAAGCACCAGTATGGATCGATGCTGACACCTAAAGGGGCAAGGTGCACATTCAGAAAGACCATTGAAAATCAAATATGACCACAAATTCTCATGAATGTATCAGTTCATGAATTTACACACACATTTACACTGTTGCACATTCATATTCAGATTTGAGAACCCACTGACATTTATGGGTGAGCTAAACTCTCTCCAAAATGTATATATGGGTCTGTGATGCTTTTCCTTTTTTTTTTTTTCTTTGGGGGGGGAGTGGGGGGTGTGTGGAAATATTTGCAACTATATTCAGACTTTCTTATTGTGATGGGTTAGCCCTTGGCTGGGGGCCAAACCACACACACCCGCTCACACAATTCCTGCCCCCATCCGAGCTTAGGGGAGAGAATTAAAAGGGTAAATGGAGAAGAGGACTCATGGGTTGAGATAAGGACAATTTAATAACCAAACTACAATAATATTGAAAATAATACTATATACAAATATACAAATGAGTGATACACAGTGATAACTGCCCCACGCCACCCAGTGATAAAGACTCAGACTGTTCCCAGCTAACGATCCCGGAACAGGTGGAGGCGACCCCAGAGCAGGGAGGGGTCCCAAAACCTCCTGGATCAGGGGGGAGGGTCCCAAAACAGCACACTCACAGACCAGAGATAACAGCTCGAGCGTCCCAGAACGAGAGCCGACCGGGGTGTGTGTGTGGAGGGGGAAGCCTTGGGAGAGAGACCACCTGGAGCCAGAATTGATTTGCAACCAAAAGACACCGGAACCAAAAAGGCGGAACTTTCTGAGGGTCCTCACCTATATACTGGGCATGACGTGTATGTTATGGAATAGATTATTGGTCACTCTGGTTCTCAACTTAGTAACCGAAGAACAAATCCTGGGCTAGTAGCTGGGGCTGTGCCCTCCCAGCCCCCCCTGCCCTGTCTGCCAAGAGCGAAGAAGCTGAAGGACCTTGAAATAATTATAAACATTCCTTCCTTATCAACTTTCGCGATGGCCGCATATGGGCCTGACACTCCTGCGCCATCCATTTTCAGGGCTAGTTGATTTGGCAGGTGAGTTGTTACACACTCCTTAGCGGATTCCAACTTCCATGGCCACCGTCCTGCTCTTCTGAGCACAAATCCAAAACACAGCCTCTTTCTAGCTATTGTGAAGAAAGTTAACTCTGGCTCTGCTTAACCCAGGACACTTATCATGTTTATTATAGATATAATTTATTATTTTGAATGAGTAGTAAGAATTGAAAGTGTACCTGTGGTTCATGATGGTCATATGCCTTTTTAAGGAAAGGTAAAACCACTTCTGAGCAATGAGCTGGTCTTAAGCAGTGGGAGTCAAATTCTTTTCATAAAAGTGGCTGGAGATAATTACGTAAATCTGGATAAAAAGTATAATAGATCTTACAGTAGTTATAGAATAAACTTGACTAAATGTTAGATTTATACATGAACAAGCAAAGCCCCTTATCATTAAATAGTACTTTGTGTAAATGGACAAGTCAAGCTGCTTGCACCTTTTTTTTTCTTTTCATAAAAGTGTAGTGGGTGGTGCTTATGTATATGATTCAGAAGGGAGGGAAAATCATTTACTGTAACGTGGACAGGTTTGAGTGAGTGCAGATTTCCATGCAGGAATGAAATATGAGCCAGGGAAAACACCCCTTTTTGAATGCACTCACAAACCCTGATTACATGGCCCACAGCTGGAGTTAATCCAGATTCCTGTTTAATTAAATAGTAGCAGTCATTCTGCTGCATTACATCAAAATGCACAAAGGTGACACGGAGGTGAAACATAAAATGTGATACCCACCTCTCTTCATTGCTACTGAGAAAAGATAAGATTTATTTAAAATCTTTTAATGAAAATCTATTAACTGTGCAGGATAAATTCTAACTGCACAGAGAAAAGTATGTGATAAAGTGATAGCCTTACTGCCGTACCAAATTTTGAAATTGAATAAACTCTGTATCAAATAGCCTGTGCTACAATTTGCTGAGAGAAAATCCATCCTACCTTGGGCCCACAGTATCAACCTGTTTATGAAAAATGAATAATTCAAAGGTTTTTTTCCTTAATCACACTAAGAAGAAAAACATCATCTGAAGGATGTCTACATGAAACAACCAAGATACACTGTCCCCTTTTGAAGCTGGGCACTTAGTTACCCAATATGCAGGACCTATCCTTCAGCATCTATCTATCTGTCTGTCTGTCTGTCTGTCTATCTATCTGAAGCTCTTTCCCAGGTGAGAGTCAGAAATATTCTTCAGCCCTTGGGGACTAGCAACTCATCTATAATGCAAGTTGAGTGAGAAGTGATATGCACCATCCAAGGTTAAAAGACACGATATAATTAACCAGATGAGAACTTCCTTACAAACTTAAAATGGATATATCTGTTCTACTTATCACTAGAAGGAAGATCTTTTCTTATTAATCTGTTAATCTGTGACACAGATATCCTGATTTCATTGCATGCCAGAGGTTGCCTGATTTAGAAGACACAGATATTTGGGGAAACACAGACCACGGATATTTCCTTTCTTTGAAAAATGTGTTTTTTCCAGCATATCAACTCGTGTAGGGAAATAGTAGGGACAGATGCTATGAGATTATGCATTTCTATAGCATTGTGGTAAACATGGCAAGCCTTCTTGAAGAAATACCGACAACAACAATCACCTTGGTTTCCTCCTGTGATGAAATACAAGGGTTGAGTTCACTTTGTTATTTGACCGAAGTCAATAGCAAAGAAATTTTTTTTACTACAGACATCACAGAGGTTCTGGCTTCTTGAAGAGAAAGATGAATATTAGGTGGGTAAGAAAAAAATGGAGATTAGAGGAGCAACATTTTCCCCACAAACACATGTTGGCCCACACTTTAAGAAGATTTATTTTTATACTTTACCACAAAAGCATAAAATGAGAGCAAGAAATTAACCTGAATTGTGGGTGGTTTAACACTGAACAAAGTTAAATGTTGTCTTTATGTAACTCCTTATTAACGGGTGTAACTCCTCTCACAGATATTACTGAGTCAGAAGCCATCAGGATTCAGCAAATGTATAAAACCTTTCTGTAGATATTGAGCGCATTCAGACACACTAAATTAGAATAAATTCTTTCCTAACAGTATGAGTACTCCTATCTTAAAGCTGAAAAGCCCTGACTGCCTGCTAATCCTGGCTAAGATGTTATTTCCAGTGCAGACAGATGTCTTAATATGGGTTTTTACACCTTGCTGTGACATGTCAGAGGCCAGTTAGATGGACTACTGGTCTGACCTGGTGTAGTTATTCTTCTGTCTCTTCTGCTGTTGCTTATCTTTGTGTCTGTTTTAGCATCACCTTTCCCATCACTTAGAGGCACATTTTTGAGCATGTAAAAATATGTTATTTACTTCACATACCTCGTCTGCCCCTATCCTGTTGCCCTCTGCTCCATCTCTGGCAGTATGAACATGCCATCTCTCCCCGGAGTCCCTCTTGTATTTCTCCTCAACCCCTGACACTTTGCAACTCCATGGGAAAAACCCCTAAACACCCCCTTAAAGGCTAAAGTAGTAATTCATTTCCACCTTTCTCTTCTCCTTCCTTCCACAGGCTTGCTTCTGTAGCAGGCTTGGTGGGGATGGAAAGGATGGTGATAAACAAATTCAGGGTTTCCTGACATCTAGAAAAAAAAGAGCAGCATTTCAGAGGAAGAAGAGGTCTGCTCTAAATTCTGCTTAACATATCTGTAAAATCTGGTCTTCAAATCTGGCTTCAATTTGCCCCTTTTCCTTCTCTGGTCCTGAGACCATCCTCCCCACACGCCTGGAAAAGGGTTCTCAGAAGCAATGCTTTGCTGCAGGTCTCCCTCCCAGGCAGCCCTTGGGAGCCAGGGTGCAGCTGACCTTGGCTCATGCTGCCCTGCCAGTCTTGGCTCCCATTTCACCCTCCCTTGTGTTCCTGGCGATGGAGCTGTGTTGGAAACACATTTCTGGACACCATGCTCTGGGCAGTCCCTGCTGGGATACAAACTGCAGATAAATCCTGTGCTCTGCAAAATGAAGCGTTTTGATCCAAGAGGAGAGGGATGTCATCTCCATTTTCTTACCAGCCACATCACAATCTGTGTGATACATTTACTTTATGACATCTAAAAAGGGCAAGGGTTTGCCATCACAGCTGCTTCCTCTCTATGCATTTTGTGTGTGTCTGTGGCCGGTCTGGGACTCCCAAGAAGCCTTACAGGGCTCCGATGCTGGCAGCATCTCCTATGAGAGCCAGAAGGGTTTCGTGGTGTGGGGGATGCAGGTCACATCCCGACTGCAGGAAGGCAGGAGCAGTCAGGGGTGCCCCAGACTGTTGTCCTACAGCTCAGTCTTGTCTCGTGGTGCTGCTGGGGGAAGCCTGGAGCACCCACTAGTTCATGTTTTCTCATTGCATTGCTATTTTGGGTTTTTTTTTTCCTTTCTCTCTGTTTATTTTTGCTTCTTCATACTATATTTGACTATCTTTGTCCCTTTCTCCATGTATTAGGCCTAATTCTTTCCTTTTCCTGTAATGGCCTTATTTTATTAGCTGTTTGTTTCTTTCTGCACTTTTACAGCTCCTTTTCTGCCCAAATCAGAGAACTCAGTTTTCAAAGGGAAACAAGCCCTAGTTTGAAACCTATGCTTTTGGTTTGGCAGAACGGAGTTTCCTCTCCTCATGGCAATTTCCCTCCTTCCCCCAAATCCAGTTTTTAAAGCTATTTGAAACATAAGCCAGACAGGACTAAAAAGAAACCTAGTTTTAATAAAATGTCCTATGGGTTTTGAATGACAGATTGAGGTTGTGCATTTGATATACTATAAAAAGCTTTAAACACCAGTCCATTATGTGAAAAAGCAACTGCTATTCTTTGTGAAGATGCAATTTATCAGCGCCTGAGGAGGTTATTCAAGTGAATAGATTAGCAAACATGAACTAAAGTGTAATGTTTATCAGCTGTCCTGTTTAACTCTAAATAACATAGTGGAAGATGGCTCTTAAAAATGAAATGGCCATCAATCAATATGCATTGCCATTTTACACGAAAGGTTATATATAGCCCTATGGAAACCATGCACACGTGAGGTGTGCTGCCAGGGGTCACTCCAGCAGGCAGAGGAGAGAGGCTGAACCACACACCTTGGGCAGGCACAGACAAGCACTCTGTCATTTTAATAATGCTCTCATTGCAGAAAGTTTCACCAGTTATGGCCATGATGCTTAATTGCTATCATTTATCTCCCTAATAAATGATGTCACTAACTTAGAGCTGTTGTACAAATACAACTGGCAAGTCAGTAAGTAAACCCGCTATCTACACCTACTGATGAGAGTGGGGGAACAAATGGGAATAACAAATGCAGCAAAGGGCCTAACAATGTAGATAGATGAAATTTGGGACAGCAAAACAGATATTTTAATGCCTTCTCTTTCTATTTGTTTGAGACTATCTAAATTTATTGAGCAGTGATAAACTAAAAATACATACAAAGAAACCCCAAATGCTTTGAGTGCAGAAATAAACCTATTTTGTGAAGCTGGCTTGAGAGTTTGAGGTTTGACAGTTGTCTCTTGGTTCTGCTGCATCTTCATATAAGTGGAGATAGCTGCAAAGCTGTTTAGTGGATCCCTCACTCTGTGCATCGAAAAAATCTTTCAGCTCTGTATTTTCATTTGTAGTGAGGTTTTATTCTTGTATGAAGTAGAAGAATGAAAATAACAAAGTAAAAAAAAGGCCAACAAACAAATCAAAGCAAACAAAAAGCCTCTCAAGATGCTTCACTCAAGCTGAGTGAACAAATAGAAAAAAAAAACCCAAATACATTCTTAGCAGTCACTCTGCTTTGTCTCCATAGGGTACAAATCACTGCCATTTCCAAGTCTTTATCTCCCTTGCAGAGGTTACCACCTGCTGCACTTCCAGCAGGTCTGGATGGTGTTGTGGTGGCCTGGCCAGGGGCTGTCAGAACTGCTGTGCCCAGGCAGGATGATTTGCGAGCGTGCAGGAGACGTGTCCAAGGTGGCTGGGTTTTTGTTTGCTTACTCGTTTGTTCTCCTGTATTTCTAGGGAAGGAAATTATCTCTAAAAGGAATCTGTTCTGACAGAGCTTAGCTTTTGGAGCCAGGCTGGACTTCTCATCTCAGCTCTGCCCCTAGACAGGCGGGGGGGATGTGAGAGGGCTGTTAATGTCCCGCTTCCCAGAAATCCTCCTCCCAGGCTCAGGGATTCAATGGCTGGAATGAGACAGTTAAGAAAAGTTAAGAAAAATTGCCTAATCTCTGTTAACCTTTGTGCCTACAAGGGCAGAAAGCAGCAGGACTTTGCAAGTCTAAGTGGGCTAAAAGTGGTCATGCGAGATGATGGGCATCTCGGGGTGTCCTGTGCCACTTCATGCAGGAAATTAGGTGATTATTGGAAATAAACTTCCTGGGAATTGCTATGTTCCTCAACACAGGATAAAAAAAGATGAAAGATCCTTTAATAAAGGCATAAAGGGAGTGAGGGAGGCAGAGCACCAGCAGAGAAAAGCCAAGGGGCTCCTGCAGGGCTGGACGGATGTAATTGTCACCGTGAGAGACAGAGCAGTGAAGAATTGGTGACCCTGCGGCCAAGCCAGACCCCTCAGCCTGCTCCTTTCCCAGGACAGTTTGTTTGTCTTTCTGTTATTCCACTGCTTTCCAGGCTAGGAAAATATTATTTTTAAAAATGCTCCCTGTTTATGGCATGGCTTTAGATTTTATTTTTTTTTTTAAGGTCTTGCACCTCTCTCTGGAGCACTCAAACTGCCGGTGGGCAGATAACTTGCCACCACAGCACCGAGAGACTTCCTCAGCAGAGTTCACAACCGCAGTTAACAGTTTGGGTGGTTCTACTAAAAATACATTACACCTGGAGATACTTGATGACTCTTTTCCCAAAGCTGATGAAAATTACTGTTACTTTTTTGAAGGGAATTTTCAGGAAGTGTTGAAAATATCTATAAGAGAAGTTTGCTTTAAATGTAATATTCACCACAGCTTTGAACTGTTGGCAAAACCAGTTTGTTTCCTACAATATCCCTGTATTTCTTTATGGAAATAACTTCACACAGTTGGAATCTGTGAGAAAGAAGGTGATATGGGTCATGTAATGATACCAGATTTTAATTTCTACTGTATGTAATTCATAGCGTGCAGGATCTCAAACAGCAGCTAACAAGTTAGATTGTGTTCTTAATATAGACTCTCAAACCCTTTTCTGATTAGACATTGATTTTTCCTACATGAAATCACAAAAGGCTGATAATACGTAGGAAGTTCAGGGCACCCAGGTTACAGGGTGTAAAAATAAGGAGAAAAAGGATTTTTGTCCATTTTACAGTCCTTTTAAAATGTTAGATAAATGTTTCAGGCCATTTCAAAAACAGTGTTTTTGAAAGTTAGTATCATGATAAACTATTAAAAAAATATGGAAAGAAACCTTTGTTTTTAAAATGCCACTCTCACTGATAAAGGAAATCATAAACCAAGAGGAACTAATAATTACAAACCTACAAATTCAAATTTGTGTTTTAAAATGCTGAAGAAAAAGGACTTCAGCTTGTTCCACAGTACCTTTGAAGCCTTTTAATTTTCCTAAGTGAACAATTTGTGAAAAATAACACAACTTCAGTTTTGCTGACACAAATTTATAATCATTTCACCCAGGCCTCTGTGGGAGGGACAAGTACTTTGTCTGTGAAGGGCTGGGGATTTACAAGGAGCAGAAGACTGCAGGAAAAATAGGATACAGAGACAAGAAAGTCAAGAAACTACTGTACAAGTCAGAGAGTAGAAGAAAATGGAGACACCGAGAAGAAAGTCAGTAACATAAAGGAGACTCAACAAATGAGATGAAGGAGCTATTGAAAATACAAACTGTAGATGGAAAGCCAATGAATTGAACTGGCATAGTGAGAGAAGAATTAAAAGGTTTTAGGAGAAAGACATTAAGAAGCAAAAGAAGCGGGAGAAAAGATGATGGTGGGGCACTGGTGATAGGAGACCAGAAAGTAGACCTGAAGACAGTGAGTCTGCTAAAGAAGAGAAATACAATATAGAGGTAGTGGAGAGGGTATGGAGTGACAGCTGGAAATGTCTGTGCAAGGCAGCCGCCCATACACGTTCCACAATAACACGTATTCATTTATTCACTCTGGGTGAAATCCTGGCTCGGTCACAGATGATGGGAGTTTTGCCATTGACTTCACTAGGGCCAGCACTTGCTGGTTTTGGTTTAGTTTCACAAACAGTGTCTCATTTTAAGTGCAGAAATGATGATTAAAAATAAAGAAGAAAATGCAGTTTGCAAATGAACAATGCCATTACTTGAAAGATTGAACCAGTGGCACAGAAACCCCTTGCTCAGAAGTCAGTTGGGTGAGCAGCTTCTGCATTAATGGATTCTTGTGCCTGTGCCTAAAAATGGTGATAAATCCACTAACCATTTCTGTTGTGGTCACGTATGTCCATATAATAGGCATAAGGAATAATCTTCCCTTCTTCTATTTTTGTGTTCTGCAAGAAAATTTCCACATTTGTAAAATTTCAGTCAAAGTTACAAAGAAATATTTTGGGTTTTTTCTACTCAATGTGTAGCTAACACATTATGGTAACAAAGGAGTGAATTTTTAATAGCCTGTAAACTAAGTATGGGTTTATGATTTTAAACCAAAAGGGGTCAAATGCTGACCTTTTGGAAAGCAATGGGTTTTCTTAGCTGGGTTTCAGTGAAGTTGCTCTTGATGCCTAAATAAATGTCACATGGGAATATTAGTGTAACCAGGGAGGATATTATTTGATCCAAACTATAGAGATATTATATACCAAATGATATAATGCAAAAAAAATCTGCTTTGGGTGTTATCAGGGTAATGATGTTGTAAAACATTAATCCTGACTGGTAACCTTATCTTTCACACCCTTTGCAGGATACCTAAAATGCCGTATTAAGAGAGTTTTAAAAGGAAATAATTTCTTCCACTTCCTGAAGTGAAGTGTTTTGCATTGGAGCATAAATGTAGTATAAAAATAAAAAGAAACTTCTGCAATTTTTCTGCAAAATTAAACACTGCTATCTGAACCACTGACAGAAATATATTTACATATTTCAGGCTAAAGATCTTTTGTAAATGTTTAGTTACCACGTTCAAACCCTTCAACACTTCTCCCGAAATCACGTTGTTCTTACGGAGATACAACAAGATGTCAAAGGCTAGAGTGTAAGAAACTCCACTTCAATAATACGAAGGTTGTGAAATGAGCTGACAGCACCCAGGAAGCTCGAAGTTATGTCTGACAGTCTGTCCTTAACTCATGCTGTGTGAAAAAAGCAAATGGCAGGAATACATGTTAGCTGAGCTCAAAATTTGAACCCCTTGGCCCATCCTTCCTCTATTTGAGTTACTGGAGCTGTTGTCTTGAGGTTTGATTTTAAAACTTGGCTTGGGTGTTGCTGTTAGAAGGCGTGTGTGGCACTTACAAAATAACTCTTTGCTCCAAAAGCTCCGTTTTGTCCAGGCAGTGCTGGTGCAGCAGCCGGGATGCAAGATGTTGGTTACAAACATCAATGCCTTTCTGCAGGCTTTGAAGGCTTTAGCAAATGTGCAACAGCTTGCTGTACTCCAGTTCAGAAAACACTTCACCTGCTTTCTGTCTTTTACCCTTGCTATAGTTTATTGTCCTTTTATGTATTTCTAATTTTAATACTCAATAAATACAACGCCTAACAAGCCGAGCAGCAACCATATATGTTTAAAACCTGTGGGCAACTCAGAGGTGACCCAGAGGTCTGAAAATTGTTCCCTCCTAGGAGCTGGGTCATGCCTGTAGCTGCACAGAGAGGACGAGAACACTTCCTACGACAGCTGCCTTCCCAAAACCACCTCTGGTAGTGCTTGGGGAAAATAACTGCATTTCAACAGGTTATGTAGCCAGGTTAAAGGAAGCAGGACAGACTTCCATCCATGCCTTGGGAATTTTAAGGGTAGAAATAAGTTCCCTGAAAACTGAGTAAAGCAGCTTTTATTAGTCCACAGCCCAAGAGATCTCCCCTGCACATCTTAATATAACTCCAAGAACACTGTTTCAGCTAAAAAGAAACATGTTCTCAAACTGTTTAAATCAATGCATGCCTTTTAAATATACAGTTTAGGCTGGGCAAGACAACAGACAAAAGTCTGTGTCTATCTTACAGAATTTTTCTTTTCCAAACTTGTGATTAAGTAGTCAATACCTGTAATAATTCCCTTTATTTTAGGAGAAGCAAGTTGTCTGCAAGATTTTGATATTTGCTTTCTCTGAATGCTTCTTTTCTTTAGTGTTGCTTCCCAAGTTACTGCGTCCTTGTGTTGCAGATAAATCTGAGCAGTTTCCATAAGAGTTTCCTTGACAATGTCCTCTGGTTCTTGTGGGATAACACTTCTGTGACCCCTATTTGTGAAACCTTCCTGCCCATTCCTGACAATGTCTCCTTAATAAAACCTGAGCTCAAACAACCAGTGGAAGGTGCTGGTAGCAGAATAATAATAATATTTTGTAAAAAAAACCCAACCAACCAACCAACCCCCACTCTAGAAGAGGTATTTAAAAAAATTAGAACATCTGAGATAAAAAGGTGTAGAGAACATGACAGTCTGTCAGTAGAAGTCTGAGCTGATAAAGCCAGCAGTTTGTTGAAATGTAACGGCCTTCTACTAAAATACTAGAACAACAAGGCACCCATGCAAAAAAAAAAAAAAAAGGCTGAATGAACATTTTAATTAACTCATGCACAATTTTAATTAAAAACATAATGTGTCACGAAAATGAATAATGTCTTGGGGCAATAAAATAGCTAGAGTTTCTGTTCAGTCTTCTGCTTCATATCTTTTATGGAAGTAGGATATTATTGTTAAAGGGAAAAAGCCACCCCCTCCAGCCTTCACACCCCCTCTTCACACACATCCAACCAAGAACACATAACGTAATAAAAACCAAAGGTGTGGACAAAAAGAACAGGATTAAATCAGGATATCATACAAAACCATAGAATCAGAGAATAAAGGTCACCTGGTTCAACCTCCAAGATAATCTATGTGTTGCCATCAAGTTGGTTGTGCCATAACTTTTCTGGTTTTTAATATAAAAACTTTGGCTTTCAAGTTCAAAGTCAGTATTTTGGTATTATTAAAATATGTTCCGAAAATGTGGATATCCCCATTTTTCTGAATAAACCTGAGTATTATCAGCCTTGATGAAGAGTGGCGGTCTCCACCCTCTATCAGTGAAGTCATTTTAAGGCACTGGGATTCTCTAACCTGAGACACCAGAAATTACTCAACTTTTTAAATGAGAAAAACAAAGCTTTCAAGCATTAGAAAGGAAAAGGAATAAAATAAACCAAAGAGAACAGAAGTTCAGGAAAGTAAACTTTTTCCCAAATGGAAAATGTGGAATGTCCAAACCTATTTATTTCTTTTCTTTACCCAGATACCACTCAGCCCTCACTGAAAGAGATTTGAAATTCTAGCAGCTATAGCATAGCCTGGGGCAAAGGCAGGGTCACAAGCACCATCATGTAACACATTTTAAGGGCTGTCAGAGATGTTTCTTCAGTCCCTGTGTCCTCAGCAGTCCCAGAGTCACTGGCTTGCTGCAGGGACCTGTTACCTGGTCATACCTTTTTTGTGTCTCACATCATTTTGACCACAAACCACATCTAAATGTGAGAGGGCTGTCTTCCTTAACGCACTCTGAAAGCACATGAAGCTTTGTGTGCAAACAGTCCTGGGCCACATCCAGTTTACAGCAGATTTTGCAGGACTCTGATCCTATGGGCTTCCGTGGGAAGTCGTGACACCCAGGATCTCCTCTGAACATCCCCACGTGTATTTAAGACACTAAATTTAAGCTTCTAACTGAAAAAAGTTGTACACAAAGTTTCCAGTCTGATTTTGCTCTTCGGAAAGCAAGCGGGAAAAGAAAGTGTAATCGCAAAGAAAGCCCTAATCCAAACCCCACAACTTTTATTCACGAGTGACAAATCCCTTCACACCATGGCACTACCAAAAACAACCGTGGTGAGCAGTTGTAGCTCTTTCCTTTCTGATTTTTTTTTTTAATAGAATTTGCATAGGCAAATTTTAAGCAATTAGAACTGGAATTTTGTGTTCCAAGATGAGATTTTTTTAATTTGGTTGGCAAATCCTGTAACAGGGCAGGATTTGTATAGAAAAAGAGTGAGGTTTAAGCTGATTCCTAATTTCTTCAGCACTGTTTATTGTGTCACTCCATCAACTACCTGAATATATTTATTGATGTTTACTAGAAGAAATGCATTGAAGCAGTCTGTTTTAGGCCTGTGACAGGCACTGGGGTTTTATTGTCACAATTATTATTGCATCTATGCTGAGTACTTATGCCCTACCACTGCTAAGACTTTTGAACGCTACCTCAGACCAAGGTCTTCAGCCACAATTAAACCCTGTTTCTATCTGTAAATAGTTTGATTCCCAAGATGAACTGTGGATGTCACAGAATAGACTTTGCCATGCTCCTGCCTATTTAACATAGGGCTTCCTGGCTAAAGGGGAAACACCTGTGATTTAGCAGCAGTGAGTGACATGTTTGGGGGTGACACCTGGAGGGGCACTGCCTGGCATCCTGCCTCCCTTACCTCCTGCGAAAGCTGTGGTCCCCTTCCGCCATCCACTCCTCTGGTATCCGGGGGATCAGGCCCAGCTCCGGGGGATCAGGCCCAGCCAGCAGGGGTTCATGAAGGGCAGGTCCTGTTTGACCAACCTGATCTCCTTTTATGATCTAGTGACCCATCTGCTGGATGAGGGAAAGGCTGTTGATGTGGTCTACCTAGACTTCAGCAAAGCCTTTGCCACTGTCTCCCACAGTATTCTCCTGCAGAAGCTGGCAGCCCGTGGCTTGGATGGGTCACTCTTGGCTGGGTAAGGAGCTGGCTGGAGGGCCNTCACGAAAATGAATAATGTCTTGGGGCAATAAAATAGCTAGAGTTTCTGTTCAGTCTTCTGCTTCATATCTTTTATGGAAGTAGGATATTATTGTTAAAGGGAAAAAGCCACCCCCTCCAGCCTTCACACCCCCTCTTCACACACATCCAACCAAGAACACATAACGTAATAAAAACCAAAGGTGTGGACAAAAAGAACAGGATTAAATCAGGATATCATACAAAACCATAGAATCAGAGAATAAAGGTCACCTGGTTCAACCTCCAAGATAATCTATGTGTTGCCATCAAGTTGGTTGTGCCATAACTTTTCTGGTTTTTAATATAAAAACTTTGGCTTTCAAGTTCAAAGTCAGTATTTTGGTATTATTAAAATATGTTCCGAAAATGTGGATATCCCCATTTTTCTGAATAAACCTGAGTATTATCAGCCTTGATGAAGAGTGGCGGTCTCCACCCTCTATCAGTGAAGTCATTTTAAGGCACTGGGATTCTCTAACCTGAGACACCAGAAATTACTCAACTTTTTAAATGAGAAAAACAAAGCTTTCAAGCATTAGAAAGGAAAAGGAATAAAATAAACCAAAGAGAACAGAAGTTCAGGAAAGTAAACTTTTTCCCAAATGGAAAATGTGGAATGTCCAAACCTATTTATTTCTTTTCTTTACCCAGATACCACTCAGCCCTCACTGAAAGAGATTTGAAATTCTAGCAGCTATAGCATAGCCTGGGGCAAAGGCAGGGTCACAAGCACCATCATGTAACACATTTTAAGGGCTGTCAGAGATGTTTCTTCAGTCCCTGTGTCCTCAGCAGTCCCAGAGTCACTGGCTTGCTGCAGGGACCTGTTACCTGGTCATACCTTTTTTGTGTCTCACATCATTTTGACCGCAAACCACATCTAACTGTGAGAGGGTTGCCTTCCTTAACGCACTCTGAAAGCGTATGAAGCTTTGTGTGCAAACAGTCCTGGGCCACATCCAGTTTACAGCAGATTTTGCAGGACTCTGGTCCTATGGGCTTCCATGGGAAGTCCTGACACCCAGGATCTCCTCTGAACATCCCCACGTGTATTTAAGACACTAAATTTAAGCTTCTAACTGAAAAAAGACATGTTCAGACACAGTACCTTCTCCTGCCCAAACAGGTCCCACAGTTCACGTCCCATGTGATTAATGGATTTACACTGGACTTGGGATAAATTTCTGCTAAAACCTGAAACCCTTTTCTCTCTGCCTACCTTTAAGGTAATGAGCATAGGAATTCTCCATCTTACAAGATTGCTGTATAGACTAACAGGGTCCTCACACCCCCAGCATGGTGGAGTCACGTAGAGTCAAAGGAGAAACACAAGTGCTGTGTGGCTATATCTGCTCTCATCCCCAAATAACATACTTTCCTTAGAAAATCTTTCTTGTCTATTTAATTTTCTCTTCCTGGTCCACTTAATTTTCTTAAATTGAGTCATCCCCCCAGCTTTCCCCTGTCAGGTTTTGTTTGTTTGTTTTATTTAGTTTTTTCCCAAGGAACTCCTCATACTTGTTGAAGGATTATGGATCTGCACCAAAGCGACAGCACAAGAGCCCGTCTCAGAGTAAATGTTCAAGGACGAAGAGTTGCAGTATTTCACATGAAGTCTGTTTCCTCTCCAGGGCAGGCAGTGTGGGGGCGGCTCATTGCACAGCCTGGTTGGTGCCCACCCCGCAGAAATGCCGCNCTGTTAAGGAACATGGGCGCAACCAATACAGAATATGTTCTCCAGGAAATAGTGGACATTTCAAAAGGAGTACTGAAGATTCAAAAATAAATTAGCTTTTCATCTGGTTTGCCTTATAGAAATTAAAATAGTGGGGTCTTCTGTACAGCCCTGGCTTTAATAGTGAGCTCGAGAACCACAAATGAGTCTGATCTGGCCAGTTTTCCTTTTTGCCTGACCCCAAATTCACACATGTTCAGACACAGTACCTTCTCCTGCCCAAACAGGTCCCACGGTTCTCATCCCATGTGATTAACGGATTTACATTGGACTTGGGATAAATTTCTGCTAAAACCTGAAACCCTGGTTAAAGGATTTTTTTCTCTCTGCCTACCTGTAAGGTAATGAGCATAGGACTTCTCCATCTTACAAGATTGCTTTGTAGGCTAACAGGGTCCTCACACCCCCAGCATGGTGGAGTCACGTAGAGTCAAAGGAGAAACACAAGTGCTGTGTGGCTATATCTGCTCTCATCCCCAAATAACATACTTTCCTTAGAAAATCTTTCTTGTCTATTTAATTTTCTCTTCCTGGTCCACTTAATTTTCTTAAATTGAGTCATCCCCCCAGCTTTCCCCTGTCAGGTTTTGTTTGTTTGTTTTATTTAGTTTTTTCCCAAGGAACTCCTCATACTTGTTGAAGGATTATGGATCTGCACCAAAGCGACAGCACAAGAGCCCGTCTCAGAGTAAATGTTCAAGGACGAAGAGTTGCAGTATTTCACATGAAGTCTGTTTCCTCTCCAGGGCAGGCAGTGTGGGGGCGGCTCATTGCACAGCCTGGTTGGTGCCCACCCCGCAGAAATGCCGCTGCCGCTGGAGCTGCAGCCGTGCCAGCTGCACCCTCAAAGCATCATCTCCACATCGTCAGTGTTCACTGGCCAGGCTCAAAGAGCCAAGCCAAACCACAGGTTTTAGCCATCCAGAAGATAGTGGAGGGCTTACTACAGAAACATGCATGGTTTAGAAATTTAACAAACAAATGGGAAGTAAGGGTCTGCCTGCAAACACAAGCCTCTGAGGTCACCACATTTAGAGTACGTGTATGTCTGCATTCACTTTAAACACTGAAATTCCTGAGTGCAATGTTTTACAGAGCCTGAGGGGAAAATCCAAATTGATTTTCACTGCACAGAAAATTCCTTTGCAAGAGATGCCTTTTTAATGCCTCCTCAGACCTGTTACTTGTCTTTTCCGCTTTTTGTTTCCCATCGAATTATATCTATAGCACATCTAATAAACAGAAAGTGCAATTCCAGGTTGCATGCACTATTGGTGAAAAAGTATTTTTTTAGCAATATGCCTGCGTTTTGCGGTTACTTCTCATAAATTAGCTTGCTTTTGTCATGGCAGGAGTGCCCACAATAAGAGAATTTTATGAAAATTCTGGAGAATA
Source organism: Syrrhaptes paradoxus (assembly GCA_013400615.1). Taxonomy (NCBI): domain Eukaryota; kingdom Metazoa; phylum Chordata; class Aves; order Pterocliformes; family Pteroclidae; genus Syrrhaptes; species Syrrhaptes paradoxus. The sequence goes on from VZTO01006802.1 coordinate 70,232, forward strand.
TTCTAGTTTAATTCTTTTTTCTTTTTCCTTTTTTTTTTTCCCCCCCAGTCATTCACTTGATTCCAAGACTGTCATTCACTAAAGGAATAGTAACACACCATTTTATTTAGGAGAGCAATCAGTTCATGTTTCAAATCCTGAATATTCACAATAAGCTGAGACAAATTATTGCAGAATTATTAATCAAACTGCTTTGAATAACAAATAAATACCGTGGAATTATGGTCTGAACTCAGAAGTTTCACAAAGGGGCAGAGGCAGTAAAATGAATTAAATAAATTCTTCAGTGCTAATTAGGGTTTAAACTGCTATACTCTACTATCCCCTGAGCAGCAATTTCAGAAGGATGTTCTTTACTGGTATGATTTGCAATACAAAGATTTTGCCATGGAATTACCCAAGCAATAGAAACGGAAAATAATTTGATAGTTTGACCCAGTATCTTTCTTTCTGGCCATAGGCTAGAAGGACCTGAAAAGATGTACTCACTTTCATAAGCCAGAAAGCAAATTTCTTTGCTTCTGTCTCTGAGTCTGTTTATAAACTCATAACAAGTGTGAAGGAGCTGAAGTTTGTCCACTGAATATGCAGACCTCTCTCGTCTTTCCTTGCTACCCTTGGCCAGTCTTTGAGGTTTCTGAAAACCATGGCTGCAGGTCAGCTGGGATGCCCGATCTGTCCCTCTGTATATAAGGGACAGGCAGCCTCTGGTGGCAGCAGGGTTGAGGCCCCTAGTTCTGTACAGCCAGAACTGAGCAGGCAGGGACAGACCAGAGGCTCCAGAAGGTTAATTCTGGATACTGCCTGACAGTTATTTTCTCTCAATTCCTACTTAAAGCACTTTGGTTAAAAACTATTAAAGCCATTTATTTGTATTTTGCTTAGTAAGGATTTGTGTGCGTCGAAACTGGAGACAAAATTCTGTTGGTCACATTTGTATTGGTAGAAGTCCACATGGGGACACTGCTGCAATAAATTTGCCTGTTTTTAAGACAGATCAGGATCAAAGTGAAATAAAAGTGCCATTAGTTGCAAAATCAGAATTTTTCATGGACTTCTTCAGGAGGTACAGCTATAGCTTATAGTCAAATTAAATTAGATGTTCCCAGGCTCCATACCGACAAGCACTATATAATTTTATAGCCTAAATATAAGATCAAATTTCTAAAAGCATTCCATGAGAAGTGCTTCCCCAGCCCTTTGGAGTACCAAACAACAGACTTAGCTGCTTAAATATCTGATGAATCACCTATGCCACCAAGGCCTGACTGACACGTAAATGTTGATGAGCAGAGACTTTCCTCCTGTAACACAGTGGTCTCTGGGAAAGCTTCTTTCGGTATCTGCCAGCCATTTGCCTACGGGTCAGGGTGGGAAAACCAGTGAAACACAAATCTCTCCTCTGGTTTTCTCTGGAAATGATTTGAACAACTGCTGTAAACCAGAACTGCTCATGATAAGTTTTTCTCATCTGATTTTTCCCAAAATGCTAAAATCATGGTCATGAAGTGTCTTTTAGTCACGACACAAATACGATGGCACTCGGCCTTCCAGGTCATGTGTCCATTAGTCTTTCGGAAAACATTTATGAATATGGGAACTATAAATGGACCTAAACATAAGCAGAAGAGACTCACATACCTCTTTCAAGGAAGTTTCATACCTCTAAGAAAATCCAGATCATCTTGACTCTTCTATAAATTCCTACAAATGTTTTGTTTGAGAGTTGTGAGCCCCAAAATTTTACCTACAAATGGAGGGGACTGGATCATTTACAGAGAAGTATTTGCATACAATATCTAATTTTGTATAAAGCATTATCAGCACTAAAAGCCCATAAATATTTATGCTTGCAAGTACATAAGCAGTATCTACCATTATTTTGACTAGCACATGTAGGTCAACCTTCTTGCCTCAAGGTACCAACTAATCCTTATAGGATTTATCCCTTCTGCTCTGCAATCAGTGTTTCCAGGCATCTTGCATGGGTTGACAATATGGTGTCTCAAAGCTCCTTGAGACAAGAAGTCACACTAACAATTACTCTGCAATAAAATGAAAAATACTGGTCTTGCAGGTTGCAGCAGCAAGCTCTGCCCCTTCCCCTTAAATTTCCCTGTACAGCAGATACACACTGTCAAGAAAAGAAAAAAAGGAATTTTCCAGAAATTCAGAGAAATGAGGTTTTCATCCAACGTTAATGCTCTCTGCTGCAGATGCAAAGATAATTAATGTAATCTAACACATCTTGAGGTAAACTAATGTGCATACAGATATAAACAACAATTCCAATCTTTTAAAGAGCGCAAATCTGGCGCTTATTAGAACAGTTCATAATCACTCCCATTTCAAGTTCTGCATGAGAATATGCTGTAATGAGGAATTTAAAATCTTCTAATTAGACACGATTTTATAAAACAGACAGATAATTAAAATGGTGAGGGTTACACAGAGAAGGACGAGAAAACACAGTAAAACAGACAGAAAGGAAGAAAAATGGTATAAATAAAGAAAATGTAAACACAAAGCACTGCTGGTATATCAAATTTATCCCACAAAATTTGAAGTGTACTGCAGTTTTAGATTTCACAGTGGCAAAAGTTACTATCAAATATTTTTCATAAGATTATGCTAGCACAGGTAGATTCATCCTGACAATTTCATTTGATTAAAGGATGCTTACTGAGCCTTGGGGTTTATTTTCTTAAGTTTTAACACTGCAGAACAGGAAATTGAGGTCTATAGAACACCACTGCTAAAACTGATCAAAACACATAGATAATAGTTCTTAGCTGTAGAGAGATCGCAGAGCTGTTTACCCTGACTTGTACTCAGAGAGAGACTGGAACAAATAAAAAAAAATATTTTCTATTACCATTAAAGAAATGGGGTGATGTTCTTCTGCTAAAAGACAGGAAGGGGTAAGAAGTTCATTCTACAAGGGTAAGAAGTTCGTTCTACAGTGAGCAATTCTTCCTCTTCTGCCACACAGTGTGGGCTCCAAGCGGGACTCTGAAGGTTCATTTATTCCTCAGCAATGCATAGAAAAAACTCTGCAGAACAGTCTGTTTGAGGATGAAGGTGGCAGAAGATGCCCAAACCTTGTTAACAGGACACATTGCACCCCAAGAGAAGGGTGGTCCTATTTCCTTCTTTTTAATGAATTTAGGAAGATGAGCTCATTTTGCCTTTGTAGTTTTAACAGAGACATTTTGAAAGGCCTGGGAATGAAACTTTAACTGGGAGACTCATTTTGTTTTGTGTTGTCACTGAACCAGCTGATTTTCCCCAACGGTTTAAGCAATTTCCAGATTGTAACAGGGGATGCCACACACTAGCTAGATACTGAGCAAGCGCCTCTCCAAAGACTCGCTGCATTTCCAAATGCTCCATACCAGTGTGAGAAATTCAAGGAAGTACATATGTTGCTTCTAGTTTCCACAATATTTTGGGTGTGACTGACTAGACTCATATGTTCCCGTATTTCACCAGCAGATATCTATTGGACTCAGAAACAATTCCACACTATCAATATGAAAGTGATGTGCGAAGCCAAGAACACTGCTACTTAAGATCTTGCCAACTTGATCAATAGATGAAGGTCAACTCACTCAAACACATATATCTATTTCTGATCAACCAGTTCTAGCTGCGTAACTGGGAAATTATCAGTTAGGAGCTAATCTGCATATATTAAAAGAGCAATGTTTCTCTTTACTGATAAATAAATATCCATCAATGTTTCAAGTGATAATGTTTATTTGGTGAGGAATTATTCAGTCTTGACTAAATCTACAAATGATAGCAGAGAGAAGGCAGTTCGAAACTCATCCGAAAGTGAACTTAGCTTGTTGGGTAAAAGGATCTTAGCGTGATGTTTTGATGCACTTGTTCAACAAGAAGTGACCAGTGTGTCACAGCAGACAAAATCTGCCTTTCTTCTTCCTCTTGCAAATAAAGCTAAAAAATTTGCTTTCAAAGAGAAGTCTGAAATTTGACTAAAAGGAAAATAATAGCTAAACCAGAACCTTTTGAGAGAAACTAAAATTATAAGAGGGAAAGTCTACTTCCCTTTTTCATACCGTACCAGATAAAAAGTTGAGACATTTGACATTACAGTAATTTTACTTTTGACAAGGATATGGAATTTCATGAAGCAAAATCAGTAGCAACATCATTCCCCATTTGCAAGCTAGGACTGACTTGCCATTGTCTTTTATCTTTTCTCTTTTCGCCTATACACCGAAATGATGTCTCTGGCTCCTGGCACTTTCATCTTAAGCTTCAACAGGAACAGAATTCCTATGTAAATCTTGTACTGGTACCAGTTAAAGTGAAAGCAGTGGCAAAGGCCCTAGTTTCCCGCAGGTGCAGCATCATCCAAAGGGTTATTTCACTTTCAGAGGTCAGATCTTGTGGATTGTCTAGTTGTGTGTGTAACTGCACTCAACTCCATCACAAACGGCAGAAGAGCCAACCTCTGCTCCAGTGTCATCGTGTCAGGGATGCTCAGATTGGCTGCCTTCCTCAGAGCAGGGAAATAAAGTTTTCAAAGAAAAAAAAAGTGGTTTAAATTAGTCAGCTCTGCTTCTTTGCTTGGCTCTGCAGATATGTTCATATCATTTTCAAAGCCTCGGCCTGTCAGAGTTGATTTTGTTTCTTCACAATTCATTTGAAGTCTGTCACTCATGAATGCTGGTGAGCAGCGAGACCTTCTCACTCCCCAGTAGTAGAGACAGGTTTAGTTTGAACCAAATAGACTCCATACAGACAACAGCGTATGACTTTTAGTAAATAATTAGTGTTCAAAACTTTTCTGATAGCTTGATGATTGGGAAACTTTGGCTTTGAAGATATGGATCTGGAAATAGCACTATACACGTTTGATATCTGTTTTTAATCAAAACTGAGATCAGGAAATTGTTCTTTTATGTAAACTTCATGACCTTCCATTTTCTTGAAAATGTTAGAGCTTATGGACATTTAAATTTTCTGAGGCACTTAGGTAAGGTGATATTTGCTCTGTCCCAGCAGGCTTTGACATGAAGCAACTCAATGTGTTGGGGAGCAGTCTAACGATGCCATACTTCTTTCTGTTGTAACTAGTGGATTCTCTTGTTTGATTTCTTAATTGAAAAAGTCTTTCTGCCCCAAAGTGCAGACCAGATTTGCAGATCATGTATGTCTACGTCCTCTCCTTGCTGAGTTGTATCTACAATGGTCTTTCTATCAATCCACTGTTGCAGTGGCTTGCTCTTCCAAAACGCCTTGGTCTAAAAGGAAGTGCCTGGGACTGCCCTGAGAGCCATAGTCACCTGCTCTCCTACTTTAAAACCAAACATTAGTGGTTTTAATCAACTGAGGGATGCCTCACTTGAACAGAGGCCATCCAGGTTGACTTCCATGTACAGGTGTACAGGGCTGATGAATGACAAAGTTGTTTCTGTAAAGAGAGAGGCAAAATATTTCTATATCAAATTGCTCAAAATTGATAATAGAAGCTACCCGTGGCTGCTCGGGGATTTTTGACTGCTGGACCAAGGAAGGAAACTATGCAAGATAGCAAATGCAAAGTGGAGACGGTAATCAAAGATGCATGATAAACTGTAGTTTTCATAATTCTGTGGTTTATTACATTATGTAGTGTGTGTTCAGGCGTTAGGGAGAGCAGAAAAGTAAGTAACATCCCTCAGTAAAGCATTGTTCTGCAATACTTTATTTGAGAATTTCAGTAAGGCCAGTGAGACCTAAATAAACTCCAGGATGCCAACAGCTCATATGTGGCTTGCACTGCAACGTTGAAGTAGCATGAGCTTTCAATGTTTTTATTTTATTAAACAAAAAGGTGAGGGAATTCTTGTTTCTTCGCATCCAAAATCCAAAGATTCACAAATTAAGCTTTGTTCAAGGTGCACAATAATTTCAAAAGGATTTTTCTCCTTAGTGATCTTCTCATTTGTTCCTGTCAAAATGCATTTTTAAGCTGTCTCTTTCTGTTTTTTCCCAGTAGATAGTTTAAATTGGAGTACACTCCAGAAGATTTTCACACTACAGGTGGGCTATTGGGAGCTTTAGAAGGTAAGACCTGGTTATTGAATAGCCATAGAGAGAGTGTCAGCTCCATATGGAGAAGAGGGAAATAAATAGCAAAAATCCCCTGATGGGAAAAAATTCTTAAGTAGAGAGACTGGCAAGTATTATCTAAGAAAGAAAAATGTTTAGTCTTGGATATTGAAAGTAATAATTTCACACTGTAACCACAAAGGACTACGGTTTTTAGCAGAACTGAGAAGTTGGCTTTCACTGCTGCTGCAGTCCCCAGTTACAGAGGTGTGAAATGTTTACTTAGGAAGTGCAATTCTTCACAAACGACAATGCAAAACCATTCATACCTATGAGAAAACCCCATTTCCATACATGCATGAATGTATCTAAGCCTCCTGGATTATATCCACTGCATCTGATGCAGGAAGAAATATTTCCTGGAATGACTTCTGCCCCCATGTCTCACTGGGGACTTTGCCCTCATGGATGGAATCTGGTATTGTTCCCTGTTGCTTCTGCTCCCATCAGGGGCTGCACAGAAATGTGGTGACAGGAGGTGCTGAGCCTGTGTACCACTGCACCACAGCCTGGCCCTTCTCCTTCCCCAGTGCCATTTACCTTGAGGCCACGCTGACTTTCTCCAGCCCTACATCAAAGAAGTTTTAACTGCAGACAAGACATTATAAAAGGCAAAGACTGGTTCAAGTTTCAGTAAGACCACTGTCCTACTCAGCTGTTGACTTAGACTTTTGAGAGCAATGACAACCCAACTGGCCTTGGGTTATACATTCACAGCAACATTTCCCCTCATAATTGAGTTAAAGAACTAGTTATTTCTATAGCCAGAAAGCATGAACGGGATGATAAGGGAAGACTCATTCACGATCACTTGGTATCTGAAAGGTGTACTGTTCTATTTAATAAATAGTATTCCTCTAGTTTGGAAAACATCATAAGCACATTGGAAAACCTTCAGCCCAGACCCATAAACCACATGTATTTTTTTAACATTTTAATTTAGCTATCTGTTTTGGATTACATAAATAAAAACATGAATTCTGTATTTTCTTTCTAGAATAAATCAGTTCTGCTATATTGGAATTACCAATTAGATTGAACATTAGGGAATGTATAAAACTGCATCTTTAACAGACACAACAACATTTCTCAATGAGAATCAAGCAGTTTGCAGTGACCTTCATGTTGATCAGTGGGGGGTCAGTACTGGCATTAAATCATTTTGATTCACAGATGAGATCAACATATTCATATTTGTTTGCCAAATGTGTATTTTAATTTAAGCTTCCTCTGATTGATGCATGTAATTTATGCTGCTTAGAACTAAGGCGTCATATTTTTCTTTTTTCCTAACTAACCGGGGGAGACTTTCTTGGAAACAGATAAAGGAAAGAGTCCAGTAATTTGTAGCAATGTGACTACAGCCACACATGTTCTAGAATTAATGTTCTTCATTAGGGTGAGGAGTATCAGCTGTATATATACATCAGGATTTTAATTAACTTGGTCCCCACAACAGGACACATGATTCAAACTGTTTTTCCTTTATTCCTTATTAGATTAAAAAAAATACCAAATCAACATGATGTAAAGTTAAAACAGAAAAACAAAAAAAACCCAGCCCCATGCACATGCAACAATAAGAAACAAAATCTAAGATTTGCAGTCGAGGTCAAGAATATTCCAATAAGTCAGAATTAATCATCAGGAGTAACTTGGCACTGACTGCTCGCAGAGCTGTGCTCTGATGGAGAGGTTTGCAGTTCTGCCTACCCTGCGCAGCCCAGTCTGACATAAAGGTAGTCATTCGTTCATGGGAAAGTTTAATTTTTTTTTCACGTATTTTTGGGATGGACACAATGTCATTTACAAGTGACTTATAACTGGCTACAAAAACCGCAACTTCTGAAAGAGAAGGATTTGGATGCTGAGATAAGGGCAAATTTTGAGAAAAAATTACTTATCTACAGAAAAAGGTTTCCAAGGCCTGTGAACCTTACCCATCAGCCACTTTCTGCACATCCTCAAAATCTCCACTGATGTTTCACTATGTAAAAAATTGTCACCAAGAAAAGGAAGCCCTTTTTAAAGTGGCATGGGCAAGAGCGGGGCAGTGCATTTCATGCAGTTTCAAGTACAGCACATATCAGACCCCAGAAGGTTTTTGGTGTTCAGGCAGCCACACATGGAGCTGGGTAACTGGGTTAGGCAAAAATGGTACGGACTCAACGTAACTCAACGGATGGGAGTATGGAAAGGGGCTTACACGAGTGGATCCACTGCTGCACTGTGCTGTGACAGATGGATTGTCCTTTAAGCAAGCCCTGAACACACTGTCAAGGGAAAAATGCATCTTATGCTGCAAGTGACTGGTTCACATTTCACCTGACCTCTGTGGAACCAAACTGATGACCAGATTTGCAGCCTTGCTGGCTGAGGCTTCTGTATTTCACTGAGCATGAATTATAGATTTGAAAAAACTGATGGGTGAACCTCCATTGACTTAGTGTTTCCATGAGTTTGAATACATAACTGAAGTCTGGATGCTTTTATGAACTGTAGTTGAACAAATAAGCAGGGATTTGTGTGTACGTGGAACTTCAGTACACAATATTCAAGGTGGGTTAAACAGCTGTAGAAAAGCTGTTTCTCCAGAAATAAATGCAGCTGACTGGAGACCTTAGGCAGAATTGCTTTTCAAATCCACACTCTCCCGATTTTCTATTGCTTCTTTACACAGTTCATCCTTTAGCTGTGTAAATAAGGTTATGGAACGTGGGGAAGGAAATATTTTTTTGAAATTTTTTGTACCTCTGCCTCCACTTTCAGAGAAATTGGAATTCCGGATGAAAGAAAAAATTAAGCAGCAGTTTGTAAGATCTTTGAGGTCTGAAGTTAAGCTATTCATGTGCATTGACTGCACTAGTGTTGCTACAATTTGGTAAACAACGAAAAAACATTGAGTTAAACAAAGTTAAATTTTCAGAAGCTTTCTTCCATCAGATTTTATTTGTCTAGGCTAGTATTATTTTTTTCTTGTGGGGAGGTATAATCTATTTGTGGAACATGGCGTATAGCCTATGCCAGAAATTGTTTCTTTAAGGCAAGTATATACATTACAGTTCTCCCATTTGTAATCACATTTCTTAATTTCATCAAATGCTTAAATGGCTGAAGTGGAAAATCTGAGAGTTTGGATGAATGTATACCATTCAAAAGAACACATTTCTGAATATTCAGTTTGCATTTCCTTCTGATTTGACAAAGCCCCTGAAAATCACAAGAACAGAGGTGATTCACTTCTGGACCTGTAGGAATGTACAGCTGAAGAAATCTGGGCTGCACAGACTTTTTGTTGCTCTATATTGTTCTACTTCTTTCTTAATCTTAACATCTGACCAGCATTCAACAGCACATAAAGAAGCGTGTCTGATGTGCTGTGTTTGTTCTCTCCTCCTTTCCCCAGAGGGCAAAGCTATATGATAGTTTTTATTTTTAAAAGTAAGAAGAATGGTGATATAGAATATGGATTATACATCCTACCTCTGTGCTTCCACAGGGTATCTCACTTCTAGGCATGTTTACGTGTGTGTGTATTCAGGAGAAAGATAAATTCACATACAGTGCCATACGGACCTCCCAAGAGTACACATTGCTGGTCAGGAGAAGCAAAGTCAGTGAGAAGTACCTTGCCCTCTGAATGCAAGGTGTTGAGTCTGATGCTCACTGGCCTCAGACCAGCTCCAGAGAATGTTTTCCTTTCCCTGAAAAGATTATCTTTATCCTTTCTATAGAAATTGTTATTGTAACAGAAGACTATTTGTGCCTGCCACTATTACGGAATTTACTTAATTTGTATAATTTGTGTACCATTGTTGGTTCAAAGTCAAGGCAAAGTAGGCTGAACTGTTGCAGCTTTTATGATTTGTGCAAGAACCCATGTTTGAACACGAACATCTGCACTGGTATGGCTGTGACCCTCCCTTTTAACAAGGACTGTATCACAGCAGTGAGATTTATTTAATTAAAGAAATCCATAAGACATGGACAAAGTCCGCAAGAAGCAACATCTTTTGGAGTTAGCTTTAGCATAATTTTTGCCTTCTCACACAAATTCAGTCTGATGTCTTATTACATACTTCCTACCCCATCTATTTTAGACATCCAAGATGTCATTCAGAGCAACTAATATCCTAAATTCTTTATACAATCAATGGGAGGGGTATATTGCTGGAAAGAGGTAGACTTGATGCTAAAGTTAGGACAGATTTCCATAGCTCTGAAATAGTGGAAAATAGATATGCTGCAAAGAAACATGAAGAATCCTAACGTGCTGAAAAATGTCTTAGAGATCTTTGCACAGACTCTTAAACAGCATAATCCTGGTAAAATAATACTAGTCTTTGTTTGCTATTTTCCAGGAAGTCCTCTTTATTTGTTTCCAGTATCTTAAACTGCACTGTTAATCAGAGTGATAGAAAAGACATCTTTTATTAGTCTAGAGCCACTGGAGCCAGACAACAGTTTAAATCTCTGCATTTCTGATAAATAAATTGTATATTTAAAGGACAACAAATCACGCAAAGTTCTGTTTCACTATGTCACAGTGATTTAGAAAACAACTTTACATTATAAACTGTTTTTTTTAAAGAATTGGGAATTTTGCTATTACATCACATTTTCAGTGGATAACGAGCAACTAGAAGCTATTTACTGTGGGTTTAACATAAACAAGTTTGAGGCTCACCAGACAACAGGACACTGTCTTCATTTTTTTCTAGAGGAATGATGTCATTAATTGTTTTCAGGGCAGGGCCAGCAGATGGGTGGTGGTTATGTATGTTATACAATAAATCAAGATGTTACAGTAAACCTACTGTACGTCTAGAAATGTATGCCTGGAAGCAGATCTGGCAGTCAAAATCCAGGTCGCACATCCCCTTTGTTTATGAAAATCACAGGCCATCAAAAAATGCCTATTATCAAAGCCATTTATCAGCTGATTATTTACATACAATTATTTCTTGCACCATTCCAGCCACCAATAATACAGAAATATTGTCAAATATTTCTTAAAACAAAAAAAGCTCACGCTGTCTCTGCAGGTTGATCGGATGAGCTCTCTCTCATACATCGGAAAGCTGACTACTTTCCAACAACTTGATTTCACAAATGGAAAAACAGCATCTGTTTTCCTGCAGCTCCACATATGGCTCTCACTGTTGCTGTGCAGAGCTGAAGCAGGTAGCTCCTGCAAGCACAGCCCTCCGGAGCCCCGTGGCCCCCCGGGACCGGCCAGTGCCACTGGGCTGCGAGGGACACCAGTTCCCCAGGCAGTTGGAAGCCCGTACTCCATCAACATATGCAAAGCATCCCTCTCAACGTCAACTTATGGGGAAAAATGCTCAAATCTGTATCTAGGGCTCCTGAGCTTGTTTTTTTTGGTGTGGCAATTTCAGTGCATCTACTCCAAGGCATGATTGCTCAAGGACCTTAGAAAATGTCTAGCTGTCATCAACAGAGCATGAGGGAAAGTCAAATAATTTGCAGGCAGAGTGGTGTGCGCATATGAAGAAAGGAAACAGAGCATCTATGCCAGAATTAAGATAAAATGCATTTCTTTTTTCTCCATGGCACATGATTATTTTTGGCTCTGTAATGTATGCTATCAAGCAGCTCTTGCTGGTCCATTTGGAGGAGTTTGAAGCTAAGTCAGATAAAAATATCCAGGCTTTTTTTTTTTTNTTCCTTTTTTTTTTTCTTTTCATATGTTTTGGTAAGCATGTGTGCTTGTGAAGGTCAAGGCACTGGCAGCGTCAGAAATTGAATTTCTGAGTACATCTGCAGTCCAGGTATATTTCAGACAGATGCTCTCATTCTCAGACTGCCCTGCCAATGACCTTAACCCCGATTTGGAAGGACAACTCAATCTACTATAAAGAGGAAAGGTGATTTAGTCTCTAGCCATGCTGGCAGAGTCTTGGACCTCTCTGAACACAGTTTGTCATTTGTGCTGAAACATCAAATCATTTGGTAATGTGAACTATCTCTCACTAGAGATTAAACTGAGACTAATCACTAGTCTTTCCTTCTAAAATCTGGCTCTGAATAATCTCAGTGATAAAATACTCTGTATTTTCCCTCTCCATAACAAAATGTAATGCACAACTACCTATTTAACCATTTATCTATACCATTGTTTCAGGCTTCCTCAAGGTGAGACTCAGCAAAACAAAAGACTATTTGCTGTGGCCATTGCTGGAGACTGGTTATAGCTTGACAACAATCTGATTAGCTCAGAGCTATCATTCCTTTCTTCAAAGCACTTATCCCTACCTTCAAGCCCACCGACTGGGCCCCAAAATCCTGAAAGCAGTTTGGATCAAATCTAAAAATACTAAACTACTGTATGCCCTCTGGTGAGGTGGCATCTCAGCTCACAGCATCAGAAAAGCACCGTGATCCAGGAAAGATGCTGACACATGGCTACAGCAAGGCGTCTTTAAAACAGAACAAACAGTAGAACCCTGAAAAGTGGATGCAGTCTGCCATTGGGGCAGGAGGAAATAAAAAAAGCTCATGGTTATAGTGGTCACAGGAGAGGGATGGCCAGCAGTACCTCAGAAATTACTTCAGAGACAGGGCCAGCAGATGGGTCTGGAGAAGGTGAAAGTGATCAGGTTAGAGGTGAAGACAGAAGAAAAAAGAGAGAGGCAAATAGAGGAATTAAAGTCAGTGAGAGAATGGATAAGTGGGAAAGATAGTGCCAAATGTGGTCTTTAGAAAATCAAACATCTCTGATCTCCTACGTATCGTCTGAAAGAAAACAAAGCTCTGCATGATTTTGTTTGATACAGGGAAAAGAAACATCCCATTACTGAAATCTGTGACAGAGTACAGTGTTATTCCACTCTCCCATGTCAGGATAGAGCTGCTAGTGCTAAATCAGCCAGGGCAGACATCCGACTGCTAGGGAGAGGCAGCAAGAGAAACGCCAGCTCAGCTCCTGCTTTGCATGATGGTAAAACTCTTCATTTTCAGCAAAGCGGGGAGCTAACATAAAATAAGTCTTACAATGACTCCATAGCAAAAAATGAGTCGGACTGCTTTGCTTGGCCTCTCATGGCTTTAGTTTTGCTCTAATTTAGTGAATTGTGTGTTGTGAAGCAAATGCCCTCTGCATGCTCTGCAGACCTGGGGAAGATAAAAAGTCCACTGAAGCCTGACCCCAGGGGGAAAGACATGTTTGGGGTTTAGGGGGTCTCATCCTCTCATCTCTAGGAGGTGGCAGAGTTTTCCTGTCACTACTCGAATACCTGGATATTATCTCATTCAGAAAAATACTGGGACCTGCACTGAATCTGAAAATCCGGGAGGGAAGCAGAGTCTTGGCTGTACTCTGTGCCTGACACAGAGAGACACTGTGGGAAGCAAGCCTCAGGTGTGGGCTCTGCATGGCTGCTGAACATCCCCCCGTGTGCTGAAAGACTCATACTTGGAAAATTAAGTTGGAGTCATTTAATAGTTATTTTCAGCAATTGGAGAGTCAATGTTCTGTAAGGTAAGTAAAGAAATCTAATGCTTTCCAGCAAATTTGCAGAATAGTACAAACCATCATTGTAAAGCTGCCCTCTATGTGCCAAAGTTTCTGCTTGTTTGACAACCTTGGTTGTGAATGTATTAGTAAAGATATATTTTTATTTGCCTTGTGGCAGAGGCAGCAAAGGAAGACCATTCTTTCTGTGAGTCAGGCCAGTTTATCCACAGATAAAGCTCTTTGAAAAGAAAATATCCAGGTCCTGACAAATAAAAGAAATGCTTATAGGAAAAACACTGAAATACAAATGATGTAAAAGCACGTATTGTGACATAAGAAAAAAAATCCAATCCCCCTTCCAACACCAAGGTCTGTGTTTTTATGTTGAATCTGGCTGACATATAACAGCCCATTTCAGTCACTGAAATGCCACGGATATAGTTGAAATGAAGAGAAAAATTCCTCCCTCACAGAGCAGTAAATTTTCCAAGTGTTTGAGGTTTGTTCTTTTCAGATGGATGAAAAAAGGAGGGAATCCACCTCAGAAATTATTAGAATACTGTCATAGTATCATTCATCTTGGCAAAAGTTGACTGAGCAGATGATGAAGATCCACTTAACTTGGACTCAATCAAAGGTTTTGCTATTTTCATTTCACAGGCCAGATGTAGCTCATCACCAGTTGGAGCTGATTTCAGAAGAGGTGTTAGAGTTTGCTTGTCCAAGAGAAGATCTGATCCAGGCATCAAAGGGAGCCACGGGAGAAACGTGTGCTCTCCCCACTGCTCGCAATTGTCTGCGGCACCGGCTGCTCACTTCTGTCAACTCTGCACCATCATCCTAGAGCAAGGGCTCCCACACACCCCTCCTCAACCCTTCCCTCCCCGTCCCCACCTACCACCCTGCTGGCAGCTGGCTAAAGAGCAGGGACTTTGTGCCTGCACAAAAGTGGGGAGGAATTGCTAATAAACACAAGCCTGTGCAACAGGAAAATTAGGAGCCAGGTTCCTGCTGTGTGTTCATTTGACTCATCCGCACCCATACACTGAGCAAGGAGAGAGCTATCTCCTTGCCACTTCTCCTTCGTGGCTCAAACTTTTTCACTGTGTTGTGGGGAACACATTCAAAGTTATCTGCGCAGCATCTGTTGCCTGGTCTTTCTGACCTGTGCAAGAAGCTTTGGCAGTCTAAAATAACTGAAATAGTTTATTAGTGATGCCCACAGCACTCAAGATGCAAAAGGTTCAGCAATACCCCAGCAGGATGCAAAAAGTGTGTGAAAACTCTTCTTATCATGTCTTATGACCTGAAAAAAAGGAGACTGTGCTTGAAACTTTATTGATGCCTGTCCTCCCCTATTTCTATCACTAATTATAATCAGAGTTCAGTACATCTCTTGAAAATGAAAGCCCTTTCAATCAGTGGTCAGCAGATAATGTCAATTATTGTGGCATTCATGCAGTACAGCTTTGTTTTGTCAGTCTATGATTCAGCTTCATACAGAGGGTCTGCCTGAGACCCAGGCGTGATGTTACGAACTTCAGAACCTAACTGTAATTTTCTGCGTTTTAAATTTTTTTCCTGACGCTTCACACAGGGTGACTTTTCTCTCTCTTGTAGGTTTTTGGTGAGTGGGTCATTGGATCCTCTGTCACATTTACAAGACTTTGTCAGCATTAGCAACGTAAAGCTTTCTATCTGATAATGTTTTTTCTATTTCAGTCTCTGATTTTATATTCATACAGTTACCAACCAGAAGAGCAGGAGAACTTCATAAGGATGTTTCAATCAAACAAACCAGTAAAACAATTGTTTGGGTTTTCCAGCCCATTTCCAGAACAGATCTATGCTGGGGTCAAAAACTGTAGTCCAGTTACAGACTTTACAAGGTCAAATCTCTGCCTGGTCGTGAAAATGAACTGCATGTTGGTTGCTTGTAACGTTCTGTTCCAAAAAAGACTACTCAAATTCACCATCTCCAAGTGTATGAAAAGATGAACCAACTGAAATTCCCATTGTAAAAATATATTATTGGATATTTGAAAAGCAAATACATTTATCGATGCTAGAAAAGATGGGTTGTCAGTTCTGTGTTTCTCCTTTCACATTTCTTCATTTTCTTCCTTACGACCATGCCAATTACAGCAACCAATAAAACTCTTTTAAAAACAACAAAAAACCCCACCATTGCCCCAGCAATCACCATTTGGAACACTTTCATAAATGTTCTTTTCAAGACATGCCCTACTCAATGAAATAGATGCCTGAAATCATGCATACTTCAACGTATTTCTTTTTCACATTCCTTCTGGACATGTATTTATATGCCAACTCATCTTCATAAATTTCATACTGGCCTTATAATAGCACAAATTAATGATGCCACTAGAAAAGAACTCAGCTGCTTTCAAAGGAGCAATAATCATGTCAGAGGTGCAGTTGGCATGAAGATGATTGAGTTGCACCTCTTCCCTGAGATATTTTCAGGGATGAATCATCCCTTACATAACATATAGCAATGGACAAATTTTCCGTGTTACTCTGATACCTCATGCCATCACATTTAATTGTGTAACAGTCAATCACTATCGCATAAATTTGCTTCCTCAATGATTTGTTGTAAGACCGTGGTAGATGTGGTTTCAGTAAGCTGATTCAAGATTTCAGGAGACACATATCTGACACTACACAGAATTGCAGGAACTGCAGGGTAGCGATACACCTTTCTGGAGACAAAGTCTCCTTTCGACTTTTTGATGTGAACTAATTGGAACTCTTCTCTCGAACATTAACTCCATTGTGAACAATTAAAGGGGAAAATTATAGACAATAAAAAGTCACTTTACTGTAAATAAAAGGACGTTATTACACACTTTGCCTAACAGGCTTTTTCATATCCTCGTATAGCAAAGATTTGCTTTACTGCTTGTGACATTTTTCAGGTTATGCCTTGCATCTCTCTTTAAGATAAGTTTAGATTGACTATTCACCTAATATTCTAAGCTAAACATGTTCACAAAAAAACCCATGCTTTTCCTGTACCACTGCAGAGATGTAGCACTGCTGATGTGACACAGACTATTGTCAGACATTCAAGTCAGTCTCCTAGAGCATTGGATTACTTAATATGTTAAGAAGTCAGAGTTCATTTTAACACAATTAATATCTTACTGAAGTTTTGCATTGTTCTATTGAAGAACAGAATTAAATGGTAGCAATTTAAGCACAGTATTTTTATACTAAATTGTTCTTATTCAAGTGAGTTCTAGACCTGGAAAGGCCAGGACTGTTGGCCTTCCTGTGAAAAATATTTTCAGTAGAAAACTGTAGATCTGGTACAGTGCATCAGGCTGCTCCTTCACACAGTGCTTCACAGAGTATGGAATACTTACAAACCGCCTACACTTCAGGGCTGGTAACATTTCATATCAGCTCAGTGCATGACACCCCAGCATGCCAGGAAGTGGTGAAGTGGGTTTATATCTACACTGGCTTTAACCTAACTGAGAGTATTTCGTCCCATTTAACTTTAGACACTTAACTGAAGTGACTAATTTAGAAATTTAGGTGCCCCACAACTTAGATTGATTGGGTTTTGTGCTGGTACATTAAGATTCACACCCCTGAGCTGGTGCTCTCTCTCCTTCCACCAAGCCTAGTTTACCTCAGTGAGGTACCAAAAGCTACAGGGGATAACTTAAAGTAAATTAAAATTGAATGACATTCTGAAAAAACTTAAGATCTGCAACTATTTCTGCTAACTATTCAAGTTAACAGAAATACCATATCTTAGCTTTTCTGATGAGGAGGACAATTCACTAGGATTTTACTAACATTAATACAGATGCCATGTTCTTTTTACCAAAGGAGAGGAATGCACACACAATTACCAAACAGGTCTCTGAGGAGACCTTATAGCAGCCTTCCAGTACCTGAAGGGGGCTACAGGAGAGATGGGGAGGCACTCTGCATCAGGGAGTGTAGTGACAGGACAAGGGGTAACGGGTATAAGCTGAAAGAGGGTAGGTTTAGACTAGACATTAGGAAGAAATTTTTGACTATGAGGGTGGTGAGACACTGGAACAGGTTGCCAAGGGAAGCTGTGGATGCCCCATCCCTGGAGGGGTTCAAGGCCAGGCTGGATGAGGCTTTGGGCAACCTGGGCTAGTGGAGGGTGTCCCTGCCCATGGCAGGGGGGTTGGAACTTGATGATCTTTAAGGTCCTTTCCAACCCAAACTATTCTATGTTTCTATGATTCTATGATTCTGTGATTCTACGATTCTATATTCCACCCCACTGACACCTCCATGAAAGACCAAGGATGCCATCTGGTCCTGGTAGACACTTATTCTTTGAGAGTTATTTTAACGTAAATCTTTACTGAATGGGTTCTGTGTAGAGTTTGTTCAAGAGAGTGTTTGTCTAATCCAGAACAATGTTGAAGAAAGGAAAATGAACCTCCACAACATAGCACGCAGTTAAAGAAGATACCATCATCTTGGAAACAAGGCATATGTAGGATCTTCTCCCTAAATTAAGTCAAAAAATGTTTTTAAATTCACTTAAAACATAATATACTGAATTGTAGATCTGAAATCTGATAGAATGGATTTTCCCTTCCACTGCAAAGTTTCAAACTGTATGATATGTTACCCTTCTCTCCAGTTTTACTTTCTGTGCACTCAAAATGCAGTTTATCTGCAGCCTATGCGATCTAAGCTCCTATGCAGAAAGTCATGCTGTGGAAACAGTGTGAAAGGCTACCATATACTGCACTTTTCCCTTGACACATTCCACTTTCCTGTCAAAAATTTTGTCCAGATAGAGTTTAAGGATCTTGAAAATCTGCCTAATTCTAGATGTTTAGCAGCCTGCTGAGAGACACCGGACATGCAGAAAAATTGATGGTGTCTGCTGTGGATGTGTACATCAACCCTGAAAGACATGTAGGTGAAATACTAGGGCTTGAGCAGTGAGGTCCTGAACAAAAGTTGACCTCTACGTGAACTTCACAACCTACCAATATACCCAATATGTATAATATTGAGCACATATGCAATGTTTTAGC